>JAYMGU010000112.1:0-31261 GCA_036178185.1 Liparis tanakae
GGGCTAAAATTCTTTTTCAAAGTAACCTGAGATGAATTTAGCTAGACAATTTCAAGTAGGCCTCAAACTTACTATTTAAACTTACCCGCTGGGAATTCACTGTCTTGAGTGTGTCCTGGCAGCTCAGCGTGAAACATGGAACTCTTAAAATATCATCTGGGTTCAGGCCCCACGTTGGGCTAAGATTCTTTTGACAAGGAAGTAACCTGAGATGAAATGTGTAGCATCCGACCAATGTTCAAGTAGGTCTCAAACTTACTATTTACATTAGCATTACCAAACCTAGGGCTTGAAATCACGACAAACTTTGGAAGTGTTTGCCTGGCTAAGCTAAATCAGTAGGCGTAAGACTCTTAATCTCAGGTTGTTGGTTCAAGCTCTATGTTGGGCTAAATTGCTTTTGGCAAGGAAGTAACCTGAGATGAATCGCTTAGAGTCAGACCAATGTTCAAGTTGGCCTCAAACTAACCATTTACTATAGCATTACCCTGAGGCTTGAAATCACAACACTGGCATGTAGTGTGTACCTGGCCAGCTCAGTTGGTAGAGCATGCGACTCTTAATATCAGGTTTGTGGGTTCTAGCCCCACGTTGGGCTAAATTTCTTTTGGCAAGGAAGTAACCTGGGATAAATGTGCTTAGCATCCGACCAATGTTCAAGTAGTTCTCAAACTTACTATTTACAATAGCATACCCACCTGGGGCCTTGGAGGATCGCGACAAACTTAAAATAAGTGTGGCGCCTGGCTAATCAGATACGATGTGGATAGCTGAGACTCTTTATCTCAGGGTCATGGGTTTCCGGCCTATGTTGGACTTACACAAGTTGCTTTGTCAGAAGAGTAACCTGAGATGAATGTGCTTAGCATCAGATCAATGTTCAAGTGAGGCCTCAAACTTACTATTTACAAAAGCATTACCGCCTGAGGCTTGAAATCACAACACTGTCTTGTAGTGTGTACCTGGCAGCTCAGCGGTGAGCATGAACTCTTAATATCAATTCCATGGTTCGAGCCCCACGTTGGGCTAAGATTCTTTTGACAAGGAGTAACCTGAGATGAATATGTTTAGCATCCGACCAATGTTCAAGTAGGTCTCAAACTTACTATTTACATTAGCATTACCAAACCTAGGGCTTGAAATCACAAAACTTGGGAAATGTTTGCCTTTTTCTTCTTTAGTAGAGGTTTAAAACCCCTTAATCTCAGGGGTTGGTTCAAGCTCTATGTTGGGCTAAAGTTTTGGCCCCAAAATAACCAAAAAATGAATGGGTTAGAAATCAGACCAATGTTCAAAATTGGCCTCCCAAACCCCCCCATTTTTATAGCATTACCCCCCGAGGAAAACACAACACTGGCTGTGGGGTACCTGGCCAGCTCAGTTGGGGAGAGCATGCGACTCTTAATATCAGGTTTTGTGGGTTTTTAGCCCACGTTGGGGCTAAATTTCTTTTTTCAAGGGGAAATAACCTGGGATAAATGTGCTTAACATCCGACCAATGTTCCGGGGGTTCTCAAACTTACTATTTTCAATAGCATTACCCACCTGGGGCAAAACCCCCAACACTGTGATATAGTGTGTGCCTGGCCAAACTCAGTCGGGGAGAGCATGGGGTTTTTTAATATCAGGTTTTGTTTCTAGCCCCTTGGGCTAAATTTCTTTTGGGAAGGGTAACCTGAGATGAATTTGTTTGCATCCGACCAATGTTCAATGGGGCCCCAAAAATTACTATTTACAATGGGATTACTCAACCTCGGGGTTGGAATCACGACAAACTTAAAAATTTGGGCCCGGCTAGATCAGTCGGTAAGTTAAAACTCTTTTTTCTCCCGGGGCATGGGTTTGAGCCCCATTTTGGGCTAAATTGCTTTTTTCAAGGGAAATAACCTGAAAAAGAATTGCTTAGCATCAGAACAATGTTCAAGTAGTTCTCAAACTTACTATTTACAATAGCATTACCCATCTGGGGCCCGAAATCACAACCAAAAGGTATAGTGTGTACCTGGCCAGCCCCAGTCGGTAGAGCATGAGACTCTTAATATCAAGTCCAGGGGTTTAGCCCTACGTTGGGCTAAGATTCTTTTGACAAGGGAAGTAACCTGGGAAAAACGTGAGCATCCGACCAATGTTCCGTGGGGCTCCCAAAAACTATTTACTTTGCATTCCCAAAACCCAGGGCTTAAAAAAACAAACTTTTGGGAAATGTTTGCCTGGCCCCAGCTAAATCGTAAGTTAAGGGCCCAACCTCAGGGTTGTTGGTTCCAAACCCCAAGTTGGGCCTTTCTTTTGGCAAAAGTAATCTTTAATGAAAAAGGGTTAGAGTCAGACCCAAAGTTCAAATAGGCCTCAAAAAACTATTTTAAAAAGCATTACCCACCCCAAAGGGTTGAAATCACAACAGTCTTGTGGGGTGTGTAAACCCAAACTCAGGCGGTAGAAAAAAAGAGACTCTTAATATCAAGTCCATGGGTTGAGGCCCCCCGTTGGGCTAAAAATTCTTTTTACAAGGGAAATAACCTGAGATAAATATTGCTTTGCATCAGAACCCAAAAATGTTCAAAATAGGCCTCAAACTTACTATTTAAAAAGCATTACCTACCTGAGGTTTGGGAAAACCAAAACTGTCTTCAAATTTTGCCTGGCCCAAACTCAGTCGGTGGGGGATGGGCTCTTAATCTCAGGGGGCGTGGGTTTTGAGCCCCGGGTTTAGCTAAAAAACTTTTGGCAATGAAGTAACCTGAGATGAATTGTTAAAAGATCAAAAGTTCAAGTAGGCCTCAAACTTACTATTTTCAAAAAACATTACCCCCTGAGGCTTGGAAATCACAACACTGTCTTGTAGTGTTTTTACCTGGCCGGGTCAGGCGGTGGGGCATAAAACTCTTAAATATCAATTCCATGGGTTCGGAAACCCACGTTGGGCTAAAAAATTCTTTTTACAAAAGGGAAATAACCTGAATGAATGTGTTTGCATCCCACCAATGTTCAAGTAGGTCTCAAACTTACCCATTTACAATAGCCCTTACCTACCTGAGGTTTTAAAACACAACACTGTCTTCAAATGTGTGCCTGGCTAAAAACAGTCGGTGACATAAAGGGCTCTTTAAACCCCAAAGGGGCGTGGGTTCGAGCCCCCCCGTTGGGCTAAAATGCTTTTGGCAATGGGAACCGAGATGAATTTCTTAGCATCAGATCCCAAAGTTCAAGTAGGCCCCCAAACTTACTATTTACCCAAAAACATTACCCGCCTGGGGGTTGGGGAAAACCCCAACACCCGTCTTTTTAGTGTGTCCTGGCCGGGTCAGGCGGTGAGCATGAGACTCTTAATATCAATTCCCTGGGGTTTGGCCCCACGTTGGGCTAAGATTCTTTTTACAAGGAAATAACCTGAGATGAATGTGTTTGCATCCGACCAATGTTCAAGTGGTCTCAAACTTAAATATTTACATTAGCATTACCAAACCCCAGGGCTTGAAATCACGAAAAATTTGGAAGTGTTTGCCTGGCTAGCTAAATCAGTGGTTAAAGAAATTTAACCTCCAGGGTTGTTGGTTCCCAAACCCCAAGTTGGGCCTTGCTTTTTTGGGAATGAAAATAATCTGAGATGGGAAAAAGGGAGAATCCCGACCAATGTTCAAATAGGGCCCCAAACTTACTATTTCAATAGCAAATTTCCCACCTAAAGGGTTGAAATTACAACGGGCTTGTAGGGGTGCCTGGCCCCGGGTCAGGCGGTGGGGCATAGAATTTAATATCAAGTCCATGGGTTCCGGGAGCCCCCGTTGGGCTAAGATTCTTTTGACAAAAGGGAAATAACCCGAGATGAATGTAACATCAAAAACAATGTTCAAAGTAGGCCTCAAACCAAATATTTACAATAGCATTACCTACCTGAGGTTTGAAATCCAAACACTGTCTTCAAGGGGTGCCTGGCCCAAACTCAGTCGGTAAAAGCATGGGCTCTTAATCTAAAGGGGCGTGGGTTCCCCAGCCCCCCCGTTGGGCTAAAAAAGCTTTTTTGGGAATGGGGAAATAACCTGGATGAATTGCAGCATCAGATCAATGTTCAAGTAGGGCCCCAAAACTTTTTCAAAAACTTTCCCCCCTGAGGCTTGAAATCCAACACTGTCTTTGGTGTACTAGCCGGGTCAGGCGGTAGAGCATGAGACTCTTAATTTTCAATTCCCTGGGTTCGAGGCCCCCCTTGGGCTAAGATTCTTTTGACAAGGGGAAATAACCTGAGATGAAAGTTGCAACATCCGACCAATGTTCAAAATAGGTCTCAAACTTACTATTTACTTTGCATTACCAAACCTGGGGGTTGAAATCCCGACAAACTTTGGAAGTGTTTGCCTGGCTAGCCCAAATCCGAGGCGTGGGCCCCTTGATCTCCCGGGGTTTTTGGTTCAAAAACTTTTATGTTGGGCTAAATTCTTTTTGGGGGAAAAATAACCTGAAAATAATAAACCCTTTAAATCAACCAATGTTCAAATTGGCCTCCCAAAATAACCATTTACTATAGCATTCCCCCCCTGAGGGCAAAACACCCAAAACTGGCATGTGGGGTGTACCTGGCCAGCTCAGTTGGGAGAGCATGTGATCAATATCAGGTTTTTGGGTTCTAGCCCACGTTGGGGTAAAATTGTTTTTTGGCCCAAGGAAATAACCTGGGGGTAAATTTGTTTGCGTCAGACCAATGTTCCCAATGGGGGCCCAACACTTTTAAAAAGCATTACACACCTGGGCTTGGGAAAACACAACACTGTCATGTAGTGTGTAACTGGCCAGCTCAGTCGGGAAACATGAACTCTTAATATCAGGTTTGTGTTTTTAACCCCCCGTTGGGCTAAATTTCTTTTGGGGGAAGTAACCTGAGATGAATATTTAGCATGCGACCAATGTTCAAGTAGGCCTCAAACTTATTTACAATAGCATTACCCAACCTCGGGGCTTGGAATCGACAAACTTAAAAATTTGGCCCTGGCTTGTCAGTGGGGAAAAGTAAAAAGACTCTTTATCTCAGGGTCATGGGGTTTAAAAAAACCTATTTTGGGCTAAATTGCTTTTTTTCAAGGAAATAACCTGAGATGAATGTTGAGCATCAGAACAATGTTCAAGTAGTTCTCCAAACTTACTATTTACAATAGCATTCCCATCCCGGGGGTTGAAATCCCCCCATGGATATAAATTTTTACCCCGGGCCCGCTCGGGCGGTAAACATGAAAACTCTTAATATCAAGTCCATGGGGTTGAGCCCCCGTTGGGGGCTAAAATTCTTTTGACAAGGAAGTAACCTGAGATGAGCGTGCAACATCCGACCAATGTTTAAGTAGGTCTCAAACTTTCTATTTTTCATTAGCATTACCAAACCTAGGGCGAAATCCGACAAACTTTGAAGTGTTTTTCCTGGCCCAGCTAAATCGGGAAGTGTAAGACTCTTAACCTCAAGGGGTTTTTGGTTCCCAAACCCCAAGTTGGGCCAAAATTTCTTTTGGGGAAATAATCTGAGATGAATGGGGCTTAGAGGGCAGACCAATGTTCAAAGAGGCCTTAAAAATTACTTTTTACAATAGCATTACCCCCCTAAGGCTTGAAATCACAACAGTCTTGTGGTTTGTTTCCTGGCCCGGCCCGGCGGGGAAACATAAAACTCTTAAATATCAAGTCCATGGGTTTAAACGTTGGGCCCAAGATTCTTTTGACAAAAGTAACCTGAGATGAAAAATTTTCATCAAAAACAATGTTCAAATAGGCCTCAAACTTACTAAAACAATAGCATTACCTACCTGAGGTTTGAAATCCCCAAATGTCTTCAAGGGGTGTTGCCTGGCTAACTCAGTCAAATAAAAAGCATAAGGGGTCTTAATCTCAGGGTAAGTTGAAGGCCCCCCTTTGGGGTAAAAATTTTTTTGGCAATAAATAACCTGGAAATAATTGGGAACATCAGTCAATGTTAAAAGGCCCCAAAAACTTTTACAAAAACATTACCCCCCTGGGGCCCGAAATCAAAAACAATGTTTTTAGTGTGTACCTGGCGGGTCAAAAAGGGGGTAGAAAAAAAGGAAATCTTAAAATTAATTCCATGGGGTTAGGCCCCCTTGGGCTAAAAATTCTTTTTTACAAAAAGGGGAAAACCGAGATGAATGTGTTTGCATCCCACCAATGTTCCGGGGGCTCAAACTTTCTATTTACATTAGCATTACCAAACCTAGGGCTTGAAATCCCACCCAAAATTTGGGGAAATTTTGCCCGGGTAGCTAAATCGGGAAAAAGGGGGGGCTCTTAATCTCAGGGTTGTTGGTTTCCCGGCCCATGTTGGGGTAAATTGCTTTTGGCAAAGGAAATAACCTGGATAAAATAAGCTTAGGGAAATCAGACCAATGTTCAAGTTGGCCTCAAACTAACCATTTTTCTATAGCATTACCCACCTGGGGCTTGAAATCAACACTGGCATGTAGTGTGTCCTGGCCAGCTCAGTTGGTAAAACATCCCACTCTTAATATCAGGTTTTGTGGGTTCTGGGCCCCCCCGTTGGGCTAAATTTCTTTTTTGGGAAGAAATAACCTGGGATAAATGTGGGAGCATCCGACCAATGTTCAATGGGTTTTCAAACTTACTATTTTAGAATTTCCCACCTGGGGCTTGGAATCACGACAAACTTAAAAAAATTTAAAAAGGGCCCGGCTGAAACAGTCGGTTGGGTATGAGACTCTTTATTTTCCAGGGTCATGGGTTCCCAGCCCTATGTTGGGCTAAATTGCTTTTGTCCGGGAAATAACCTGAGATGAATGTGCTTAGCATCAGATCAATGTTCCGTGGGCCTCAAACTTACTATTTCGTTACCCCCGGGGCTTAAATCCAAAAACTGTCTTGTGGTGTCCCGGCGGGTCAGGCGGTAGAAAAAAAAGAAAACTCTTAATATCAATTCCATGGGGTTTAGCCCCTTGGGCTTTTGATTCTTTTTTACAAGGAAGTAACCTGAGATGAATTTTAGCATCCCACCAAAAAGTTCAAGTAGGTCTCAAACTTACTATTTTCATTAGCATTACCAAACCTAGGGCTTGAAATCCCACAAACTTTGGAAGTGTTTTTCCTGGCTAGCTAAATCAGTAGGCGTAAGACTCTTGATCTCCCGGGTTGTTGGTTCCCAAACTCTATGTTGGGCTAAATTGCTTTTGGCAAAAAAGTAACCTGAGATGAAAAAGCAAAAGTCAGACCAATTTTTTCCCAAATTGGCCTCAAACTAACCATTTACTATAGCATTTTTCCCACCCAGGCTTGAAATCACAACACTGGCAAAGAAAGGGGTACCTGGCCAGCTCAGTTTTAGAGATGTGACTCTTAATATCGGGGTTTTTGGGTTCTAGCCCCACGTTGGGCCCAAATTTGTTTTGGCGGGGAAATAACCTGGGAAAATTTGTTTGCGTCAGACCAATGTTCCCAATGGGGCCCTTTAACACTTTTAAAAAAACATTACACACCTGGGCGAAATCACCCAAAACTGTCATGTAGTGTGTAACTGGCCCCGCTCAGTCGGGGGGAAAAAAAGGGACTCTTAAATATCAGGTTTTGTGTTCTAGCCCCCCCGTTGGGCTAAATTTTTTTTTTTAAGAGAAGTAACCTGGATGGGAAAATTTTTTAGCATGCGACCAATGTTCCGTAGGCCTCCCAAAATTACTTTTTCAATAGCATTCCCCAAACCCCGGGCGGGAAACACGACAAACTTAAAAAAATTAATGGGCCCGGCTAGGTCATGTTAAAGTATGAGACTCTTTATCTCAGGGTCATGGGTTTTGAGCCCTATGTTGGGGCTAAATTGCTTTTTTTTCAAAGGAAATAACCTGAGATGAATTTTAGCATCAGAACAATGTTCAAGTAGTTCTCAAACTTACTATTTAAAAAGCGTTTTCCCATCTGGGGCCAAATCACAACACTGGATATAGGGGTACCTGGCCAGCTCAGTCGGTGAGGGATTAGACTCTTAATATCAAGTATGGGTTGGGGCCCTCACTTTTGGGGTAAGATTCTTTGACAAAAGGGAAAAACCTGAGATGAGCTTGCAGCATCCGACCAATTTCAAATGGGGCTCAAACTTACTATTTACATTAGCATTACCCAAACCCGGGGGGAAAACCGACAAACTTTTTAAATTTTGCCTTTCTTCAAATCAGTAGAGTGTAAGCTCTTAACCTCCCGGGGTTTTTGGCAAACCCCAAGTTGGGCCAAAAATTTCTTTTTGGGAAAAATCTGAAGAAAAGTTTGAGTCAGACCAATGTTCAAATGGGCCTCAAACACTATTTTCAATAGCATTACCCACCTAAAGGGTTGAAATCACAACAGCCTTTTAGTGTGTACCTGGGGGCTCAGGCCCGGGGAAACATGGACTCTTAATATCAAGTCCATGGGTTTAAAAGGCCCCCCCTTGGGCTAAGATTCTTTTTACAAGGAAATAACCTGAGATGGGAAAGTCTTAGCATCAGAACAATGTTCAAGTAAAGGGCCCCCAAACTTACTATTTACAATAGCATTACCTACCTGAGGGTTTGGGAAAACACAACACTGTCTTCAAGTGTGTGCCTGGCCCCAAAATCAGTGGTGGGGCATGGGGGTCTTAATCTCCAGAATTAAATGGGGTTTAAACCCACGTTGGGCTAAAATCTTTTGGGGAAGAAGTAACCTGAAAATGATATTAGCAGCATCAGATCAATGTTCAAAAAAAGGGCCCCCAAACTTACTATTTTTCAAAAGCATTACCCCCCTGAGGCTTGAAATCACAACACTTCTTGAGGGGTGTACCTGGCGGCTCAGGCCCGGGGGGAAGGGATGAGAAATCCCTTTAAAATCAGGGTCGTGGGTTCAGGCCCCCCCGTTGGGCTAAAATTCTTTTTTACAAGGAAGTAACCTGAGATGAATGTGCTTAGCATCCGACCCAAAGTTCAAGTAGGTCTCAAACTTACTATTTACATTAGCATTACCCAAAACCCGGGCTTGAAATCCCCACAAACTTTGGAAGTGTTTGCCTGGCTAACTAAATCAGTAGAAACGTAAAACTCTTAATCTCAGGGTTTTGGTTCCAAAACCCATTTTGGGCTAAATTGCTTTTGGCAAGGAAGTAACCTGAGATGAATGCCTTGGGGGGGCAGACCAATGTTCAAGTTGGCCCCAAATAACCATTTACTATGGGATTACCCACCTGGGGCTTGAAATCACAACACTGGCATGTAGTGTGTACCTGGCCAACTCAGTTGGTAAACATCCTTTTTTAATTTTCATTTTGTGGGTTCTTTGCCCCCCGTTGGGCCCAAATTTCTTTTTGGGAAAGGGGGTAACCGGGGTAAATTTGAGCATCCGACCAATGTTCAAATAGTTCTCAAACTTTCTATTTACAATAGCTTTCCCATGGGGGGGAATCACGACAAACTTAAAAATGTCGCCTGGCTAGATCAGTCGGTGGGGTATGGGGGGAAATCTTTTTCTCAGGGGGCATGGGTTCGAGGCCCCATGTTGGGGGAAAATTTCTTTTTTCAAGGAAATAACCTGAGATGAATTTTGGGTTAGCATCAGATCAATTCAAAATAGGCCTCAAACACTTTTACCAAAAAACATTACCCGCCTGAAACTTTGGGGAAAAACCCAAAATGTTTGAGTGTGTACCTGGCGACTCAGGCGGTGAAAAAAAGAACTCTTAATATCAATTCCCTGGGTTGAGCCCCCCGTTGGGGGTAAGATTCTTTTTACAAGGGAAGTAACCTGAGATGAATGTGTTTGCATCCGACCAATGTTCGTGGGGCTCAAACTTACTAAATTTTCATTGGGATTCCCAAAACCCGGGGGTTAAACGACAAACTTTGGGGAAATGTTTGCCTGGCTAACTAAATCGGGAGGCGTAAAAACTCTTGATCTCAGGGTTGTTGGTTCAAGCTCTATGTTTTGGCTAAAATTTCTTTTTGGGAAGAAATAACCTGAGATAATCCTTGGAAATCAGACCAATGTTCAAGTAGCCCTCAAACTTACTATTTACAATAGCAACCCACCAAAGGCTTGAAAAACACAACACTGGCATGTAGTGTGTACCTGGCCAGCTCAGTTGGTAGAAAAAAAGTGACTCTTAATATCAGGTTTGTGGGTTCTAGCCCCACGTTGGGCTAAATTTGTTTTCAAAAAAGTAACCTGGGATTTAAAAATTTTTAGCGTCAGAAATGTTCAAAATAGGCCTTCAACTTACTATTTAAAAAGCATTAAAACACCTGGGGGTTGAAATCACAACACTGTCATGTAGTGTGTAACCCCGGCCAACTCAGTCGGTAGAAGGGATGAGACTCTTAATATCAGGTTTTTTGTGTTCTAACGTTGGGCTAAATTTCTTTGTGGAAAAGTAACCTGAGATGAATTTTATCCGACCAATGTTCAAAAAAAAGGGCCCCAAACTTACTATTTACAATAGCATTACCCAACCTCGGGGGTTGGAATCCCACAAACTTAAAAAGTGTCGCCTGGCTAGATCGAAAATTTGAATTTAGACCCCTTTATCTCAGGGTCATGGGTTCGAGCCCCCATGTTGGGTAATTCTTTTTTCAAGGAAATAACCTGAAATTTAATTTAGCCCCTCAAAAACAATGTTCAAGTAGTTCTCAAACTTACTATTTACAATAGCATTACCCATCTGGGGCTTGGGAAAACCAACACTGTGATATAATTTTTACCCTTTGGGCCCGCTCAGTGGTAAACATGAGACTCTTAATATCAAGGGCCCTGGGTTAAGGCCCCACGTTGAACTAAAATTCTTTGACAAAAGTAACCTGAGATGAGCGTGTTTGCATCCGACCAATGTTCCGTGGGTCTCCCAAAATTACTATTTACATTAGCATTCCAAACCCCCCGGGGTTGAAATCACGACCCAAAATTTGGGGGAAATGTTTGCCTTGGGTAAACTAAATCAAATAGAGTGTAAGACTCTTAACCTCCGGGGGTTTTTGGTTCCAAGCCCCCAAGTTGGGCAAATTTCTTTTTCAAAGGAAATAATCTGAATGAATCCCTTTGAGTCAGACCAATGTTCATTTGCCCTCAAACTTACTATTTACAATAGCATTACCCACCTAAAGGGTTGAAATCACAACATCCGGGAGTGTGTCCTGGCGGGTCAGGCTGAAACATGAGACCCCTTAATATCAATCCCCTGGGTTTAAAACCCCCCGTTGGGCCCAAGATTCTTTTTACAAAAAGGGGAAATAACCTGAGATGAATGTGCTTAGCATCAGAACAATGTTAAGTAGGCCTCAAACTTACTATTTTAAAAAGCATTACCTCCTTTAGGGTTTTTTAAAACACAACACTGTCTTCAAAGGGTTGGCTAGCTCAGTCGGGGAAACATGAGGGCTCTTAATCTCAGGGTCGTGGGTTTCAGGCCCCCCCGTTGGGCTAAAATGCTTTTGGAATGAAGTAACCTGAGATGAATGTGCTTAACATCAGTCAATGTTCAAGTAGGCCTCAAACTTTCTATTTACAAAGCATTACCCCCTGAGGCTTGGGGAAAACCAAAAACTGTCTTGTAGTGTGGCTGGCGGCCCCAGGCCGGGGAAAAAAAGAACTCTTAATATCAGGGGTGGGTTCCAGGCGTTGGGGCTAAAAATTTTTTTGACAAGGGAAATAACCTGAGATGAATGTGTTTGCATCCGACCAATGTTCAAGTGGGGCTCAAACTTACTATTTTCTTGGGATTACCAAACCTAGGGGCGGGAAAACACGACAAACTTTGGAAGTGTTTTCCTGGGTAGCCCCAAATCAGTAGGCGTAAGACTCTTAATCTCAGGGTTGTTGGTTCAAGCTCTATTTTTTGGGCTAAATTTCTTTTTTGCAAAGGGGGGGAACCCCCGAGATGAAAGCGCTTAAAAAGTCAGACCAATGTTCAAGTTGGCCTCCCAAAATAACCATTTACTATAGCATTACCCACCTGGGCCCAAAAACACAACACTGGCATGTAGTGTGTACCCGGCCCCGCTCAAATTTTTGGTCGACTCTTAATATCAGGTTTGTAGGTTCTAGCCCCGTTGGGCTAAATTTCTTTTGGCAAAAGGAAATAACCTGGGATAAATTTCTTAGCATCAGAACAATGTTCAAATAGGGTTTTCCAAACTTACTTTTACAATAGCATTACCCATCTGGGGCTTGAAATCCCCAACACTGTGAAAATAGTGTGTACCTGGCCCGCTCAGTCGGTGAGCCTTGGGCTCTTAATATCAAGTCCCCCTGGGTTCCCAGCCCCACGTTGGGGTAAAATTCTTTTTTAAAAGAGTAACCTGGAAGAAAATTTCTTAGCATCAGAACAATGTTCAAAATAGTTCTCCCAAAATTACTATTTTTCAATAGCATTACCCATCCGGGGCTTGAAATCCAAAAACTGTGATATAATTTGTACCCGGCCCGCTCGGTCGGTAGAGCATGAGACTCTTAATATCAAGTCCATGGGTTCAAAACCCTACGTTGGGCTAAGATTCTTTTTTACAAGGAAATAACCTGAGATGAACGTGCTTAGCATCCGACCAATGTTCGTAGGGCTCAAACTTACTATTTAAATTTCTTACCAAACCTAGGGCTTGAAATCCCCACAAACTTTGGAAATGTTTGCCTGGCTAGCCCAAAAACAGTAGAAATTAAGACTCTTAACCTCAGGGGGTTTTTTGTTCAAGCCCCCAAATTGGGCCAAAAATTTTTTGGGAAGGAAATAATCTGAGATGAATGGGGTTAGAGTCAGACCAATGTTCCGTGGGGCCCCCAAACTTACTATTTTCAATAGCATTACCCAACCTCGGGGGTTGGAATCACGACAAACTTAAAAAAAGGCCCGGCTAGATCAGTATTTGGGGTGTAAAAACTCTTTATCTCCCGGGTCATGGGTTGAGCCTATGTTGGGGCTAAATTCTTTTGTCAAGGGGAAATAACCTGAGATGAATGTTTTGCCCTCAAAAACAATGTTCAAATAGGGCCCCCAAACTTACTATTTACAAATAGCAAATTTCCCACCTGAGGTTTGAAATCACGACCTTTTCCTTCTAGTGTGTGCCTGGCCAAACTCAGTCGGTAGAGCATGGATTTCTTAATCTCAGGGTCTTTGGGGGGGAACCCCCCCTTGGGCTAAATTTCTTTTTGGGGGAAAAATAACCTGAGATGAATTTGCTTGATCCCAACCAATGTTCAAGTAGGCCTCAAACTTACTATTTACAATAGTTTCCCAACCTCGGGCTTGGGGTCCCCGACAAACTTAAAAAGGGGTTTCGCCTGGGTAGCTCAATCGGGGGAGGGATGAGACTCTTAATCTCCAGGTTGGGGGAGTTCGGGGCCCCGTTGGGCTAAAAAAAGCCGGCAATGAAGTAACCCTGAGAAAATTTTAGCATCAGATCCCAAAGTTCAATGGGGCCCCCAAAAAACTATTTACAATAGCATTACCCACCTGAGGCAAATCCCAAAATGTCTTGTAGTGTGTACCTGGCCAGCTCAATCGGGGGGGCATGGGGCCCCTTAATATCCCAAATCCTGGGTTAGGCCCCCCGTTGGGCTAGAAATTTTTTTTGACAAGGAAGTAACCTGAGATGAATGTGTAGCATCCGACCAATTTCAAGTGGGTCTCAAACTTACTATTTACATTAGTTTCCCAAACCCCGGAAAACAAAAAACCCACAAACTTTGGAAGTGTTTGCCTGGGTTAAAACTAAATCGGGGAGCATGAGACTCCCAAATCTGGGGGTTTCGGTTTTAAGCCCCCCAAAATTTGGGGTAAATTGGGTTTTGGGAAGGAAGTAACCTGAGATAAAATGTGTTTGGTCAGACCAATGTTCAAGGTTTGGGCCCCAAACCAACCATTTACTATAGCATTACCCCTAAGGGGTTGGAATCACAACACTGGCATGAATTTTGAACTGGCCAGCTCAGTTGGTAGGGGTGAACTCTTAATATCAGGGGTTAGTGGGTTTTTAGGCCCCCTTGGGCTAAATTTTTTTTTGGCAAAAGGGAAATAACCTGGGGATAAATGTGTTTGCATCCAACCAATGTTCAATTGGGTTTTCAAACTTACTATTTACAATAGCATTACCCACCTGGGGGCGAAATCCCCCAACACTGTGTATAATTGTGCCTGGCTAACTGTTGTTTGAGGGATGAAAACTCTTAAAATTTTCAGGGTCGTGGGTTTGGAGGGACGTTGGGCTAAGTCTTTTGGGAATAAATAACCTGAGATAGTTGCTTAAACGTCAGACCAATGTTCAAGTAGGCCTTCAACTTACTATTTAAAAAGCATTACACACCTGAGGCTTAAATCACAACACTGTCTTGTAGTGTGTACCTGGCCAACTCAGTCGGTAGGCATGGGACTCTTTTTAAACTCCCGGGCTTTGGGGTTTAAACCCCTCGTTGGGCTAAAATGCTTTTGGCAATGAAGTAACCTGAGATAATGTGTTTGCATCAGATAATGTTCAAGTAGGGCCCCCCAAAAACTATTTACAATAGCATTACCCCCCCTGAGGGGGAAAAACACAACACTGTCTTGTAGTGTGTACCTGGCCAACTCAGTCCCTTGAGCCTTTAAGGGCTCTTAATCTCAGGGTTTGTGGGTTCCCGGGCCCCCGTTGGGCTAAAATCTTTTTGGCAATAAGTAACCTGGGGATGAATGTGTTTGCATCAGATCAATGTTCAAAATAGGCCCCAAAAATTACTGTACAATAGCATTACCCACCTGGGCTTTAAATCCCAAAATGTCTTGTGGGTTTTTCCTGGCCAACACAATAGCATTAAACCCCAAACCCCGGGCTTGGGAAACCCACAAACTTAAAAAGTGTGGCCTTTGGGTAGAAACAGTCGGTTTGAGTTAAAACTCTTTATCTCCCCGGGTTATGGGTTGAAAACCCACGTTGGGCTAAAAAACTTTTTTGGGAATGAAGTAACCTGAGATGAATTTTTAGCATCAGATCAATGTTCAAGTAGGCCTCCCAAACTTACTATTTTTCAATAGCATTACCCACCAGGCTTGAAATCCAAAATGTCGTAGTGTGTACCTGGCGGGTCAGGCGGTAGAGCATGAACTCTTTATCAAGTCCATGGGTTCGGGCCCCCGTTGGGCTAAGATTATTTTGACAAAAGTAACCTGAGATGAATGTGTTTGCATCCCACCAATGTTCAAGTAGGTCTCAAACTTACTATTTACATTAGCATTCCCCCTGGGGGTTGAAATCACGACAAACTTAAAAAATTTTGGGCCCGGCTAGATTAGTCTGGGGAAATATGAAAAAACTCTTTATCTCAGGGGTCATGGGTTTTGGGGCCCCAAGTTGGGCTAAATTTCTTTTTTCAAGGAAGTAACCTGAGATGAATTGCAGCATCAGAACAATGTTGTGGGGCCCCAAACTTACTATTTACATGCTTTTTTTACCCACCTGAGGGTTTGAAATCCCCACACTGTCTTCTGGGTGTGTGCCTGGCTGGCCCCAGTGGTAAGCATGAAAACCCCTTAATCTCCAGGGTGGGGGGGTTGGCCCCCCCTTGGGCTAAAAAGCTTTTGGGAATGAAGTAACCGGGGATGAATGTGCTTAGCATCAGATCAATGTTCGTGGGGCTCAAACTTACTATTTACAAAAACATTACCGCCTGAGGCTTGAAATCACAACACTGTCCCTTTTGGGATGTACCTGGCTTAAACTCCCGTCGGTGGGGCATGAACTCTTAATATCGGGGTTTGGGGGTTCTAGCCCCCCCGTTGGGCCCAAAAATTTTTTTTTGGCAAGGAAGTAACCTGAGATGAATGTGCTTAGCATCCCGACCCAAAATTTTGTGGGGCCCCCAAACTTACTATTTACTAGCATTACCCAACCTCCCGGGGTTGAAATCCCACAAACCTAAAAAAATTAAAAGGGCCCGGCTAGCTCAGTTGGTAGAGCATGAGACTCTTAATTTTCAGGGTTTGTGGGTTAAAACCCCCTTGGGCCCAAATTTCTTTCCCGGGGAAATAACCTGGGGGGAAACTTTTAGCATCCGACCAAAAAGTTCAAAAAGGAAACTTACTCTTTAAAAAAACATTACCCAACCTCGGGCGGAATCACCCACAAACCCAAAAAATTTGGCCTGGCTAAAATCAGTGGGGGGAAGTAGAGGAAATCTTTATTTTCAGGGTCTGGGTTCGGCCTATTTTGGGCTAAATTGGGTTTTTCAAGGGAAATAACCCCGAGATGAAAGGTTAGCATCAGAACAATGTTCAAAAAAGGGGCCCCCAAACTTTCTATTTAAAATTACCCACCTGAGGGTTTTAGAAATCCCCAACACTGTCTTCTAGGGGTGTGCCTGGCTAACTCAGTCGGTAGAGCCCTGAGACTCTTATTTCTCAGGGGTCTTTGGGGTTGGGCCCCCCCCTTGGGCTAAAATCTTTTTGGGAATGAAGTAACCTGAGATAGATTTTAGCAGCCAGATCAATGTTCAAAAAAGGGGCCCCAAACTTACTTTTAAAAAGCATTACCCACTTGGGCTTGAAATCACAACACTGTCTTTTTAGTGTGTGCCCGGCTAACTCAGTTGGTAGAGCATGTGACTCTTAATATCAGGTTTGTGGCCCGGGCCCCCTTGGGCTAAAAATTTTTTTTTGGCAAGGGGAAAAACCTGAGATGAATGTGTAGCATCCGACCAATGTTCAAGTAGGTTTCCAAAATTTCTATTTACAATAGCATTACCCAAACTCGGGGGTTGGAATCACGACAAACTTAAAAAGTTTAAAAACCTGGCTAGATCAGTCGGTAGAGTATGAGACTCTTTATCTCAGGGTCATGGGTTCGAGCCCCATTTTGGGCTAAATTGCTTTTTTTCAAGGAAGTAACCTGAATGAATGTGTTTGCATCAGAACAATGTTCAAAAAAGGGCCTCAAACTTACTATTTACAAAAAGCATTACCCACCTGAGGTTTAAAAAACCGACACTGTCTTCCCGAGTGTGTGCCTGGCTAAAACTCAGTGGGGAGAGGCCCGAGACTCTTAATTTTCAGGGGCGTGGGGGTTGAGCCCCCCCGTTGGGCTAAAAAGCTTTTGGGAATGAAGTAACCTGAGATGAATGTTGCAGCATCAGATCAATGTTCAAGTAGGTCTCAAACTTACTATTTACAAAAGCATTACCCCCCTGGACTTGAAAAACACAACACTGTCTTGTAAAATGTGCCTGGCCAGCTCAGTCGGGGAGCATGAACTCTTAATATCCGGGGTTTTTGGGTTCCCGGCCCCCCGTTGGGCTAAATTTCTTTTTGGGAAAAGGGAACCTTAAGAAGAAAGTGCAGCATCCGACCAATGTTCAAGTAGGCCTCAAACTTTCCCTTTTTCAATAGCATTACCCAACCTGGGCTTTTAAATCCCACAAACCTAAAAACTGTGTGCCTGGGTAGCTCAGTCGGTAGAAACATAGGGCTCTTAATCTCAGGGTCGTGGGTTTTGAGCCCCCACGTTGGGCTAAATTTCTTTTGGGAAGGAAGTAACCTGAGATGAATCTGTTTGCATCCGACCAATGTTCAAGTAGGCCTCAAACTTACTCTTTACAATAGCATTACCCCAAACCCCGGGCGGAATCGACAAACCAAAAATGTCCCGGGTAGTTCAGTCGGTAGAGTATGGGGAAATCTTTATCTCAGGGGCATGGGTTCGGGGCCCTATGTTGGGCAAAATCGACCAAAAAGTTCAAAATTGGCCCCAAACTAACCATTTTCTATTGCATTACCCACCGGCGAAATCACAACACTGTCATGTAGTGTGTAACCCGGTTCTCATTTGGTAGAGCATGGGGCTCTTAATATCAGGTTTGTGGGGTTTTGGCCCCCCCGTTGGGCTAAATTTCTTTTAGGAAAGGGAAAAAGAAAGAATGTGCTTAGCATCCGACCAAATGTTCAAGTAGGCCTCAAACTTACTATTTAAAAAGCATTACCCAACCTCGGGCTTGGAATCACGACAAACATAAAAAAATTAATAAACCTGGCTAGATCAGTCGGGGAAAAGTATGAGACTCTTTATCTCAGGGTTATGGGTTGAGCCCCATGTTTTGGGGTAAATTGCTTTTGTCAAGGAAGTAACCTGGGGGATGATTGTGCTTAACATCAGAACAATGTTCCGTAAAGGGCCCCAAACTTACTATTTACAATAGCATTACCCACCTGAGGTTTTGGGAAAACACAACACTGTCTTCTAGTGTGTGCCTGGCTAGCTCAGGCGGTAGAGCATAAGACTCTTAATCTCAGGGTTGTGGGTTTCCAAGGGCCCCCCTTTGGGGTAAAATCTTTTTGGGAAATGAAGTAACCCGAGAAGATTGGGAGCATCAGATCAATGTTCAAGTGGGGCCCCAAACTTACTATTTACAATAGCATTACCCACCCAGGCTTGAAATCACAACCTGTCTTGTAGTGTGTACCTGGCCCCAATTGGTAGAGCATGGGGCCCCTTAATATCAAGTCCAAAAGGGTTTGAGGCCCCATGTTGGGCCCAAAATTCTTTAACAAGGGGAAATAACCTGGATAATGTGCAGCATCAGACCAATGTTCAAGTGGGGCCCCAAACTTTTCTATTTACAATAGCATTACCCACCTAGGCTTGAAATACAACACTGTTTTAGTGTGTCCTGGGCCCTCTCCCGTAGGTAGAGGGTGAGACTCTTAATATCGGGTTTTTGGGTTCTAGCCCCCCCGTTGGGCTAAAATTTTTTGGCAAGGAAATAACCTGAGATGAATTTCTTAGCATCGACCAATGTTCAAAATGGGGCCCCAAACTTACTTTTACCCAAACATTACCCAACCTCAAAGGGTTGGAATCCCACAAACTTAAAAAATGTGCGCCTGGCTAGATCAAGGGCGGTGGAATATGAGACTCTTAATCTCAGGGTGGGGGGGTTGAGCCCCGCGTTGGGCTAAAATCGGAATGAAGTAACCTGAGATGAATGTGTTTGCATCAGATCAAAAAGTTCAAAAAGGCCTCAAACTTACTATTTACAAAAACTTACCCCCTTAAAGGGTTGAAATCACAACACTGTCTTGTAGTATGTCCTGGCCAAAACTCATGTTAGAGCATGAGACTCTTAATATCAGGTTTGTGGGTTTCCCAGCCCCGTTGGGGGAAAATATTTTTTTGGGAAGGAAGTAACCTGAGATGAATGTGCTTAACATCCCACCAATGTTCAAAAATAGGCCTCAAACTTTTCTATTTACAATAGCATTACCCAACCTCGGGCGGAATCACGACAAACTTAAAAAGGGTTTGCCTGGCTAAAACTCAGTGGGGGGAAAGAGACTCTTAATTTTCAGGGACCCTGGTTCGAGCCCCCGTTGGGCTAAAAAGCAAGAAAATAACCTGAGAAGAATGTGCTTGTAGACCAATGTTCAAGTTGGCCCCAAACCCAACCATTTACTATAGCATTACCCACCGGGGCGAAAACACCACTGTCATTTGTGTGTAACTGGCCATCTCAGTAGGTAGAGGGATGAGACTCTTAATATCAGGTTTTTGGGTTCTGGCCCCCCGTTTGGGCCCAAATTTCTTTTAGTAAAGGGGAAATAACCTGAGATGAATGTGCTTTGCATCCCACCAAGGCAATGTTCAAGTGGGGCCCCAAACTTACTTTTACAATAGCATTACCCAACCTGGGGGGGAATCCCAAAACATAAAAAAAAATTGGGCCCGGCCTTTGATCAAATCGGAAGAGTTGGGGACTCTTTATCTCGGGGGTTTTGGGTTAGGAGCCCCATGTTGGGCTAAATTCTTTTTTCAAGGGAAAAAAACCTGAGATGATTGTGCTTAGCATCAGAACAATGTTCAATGGGGCCCCAAACACTATTTACAATAGCATTACCCACCTGGGGGGGCGAAATCACAACACTGTCTTTGGGGTGTACCTGGCCAGCTTAGTCGGGAAAGGGATGATCTCTTAATATCAAGTCCGGGGGTTTAGGGCCCCCTGTTGGGCTAAAAAATTCTTTTTACAAGGAAAGTCCTGAGATGAATGTGCTTAGCATCCGACCCAATTTTATGTAAAGGGCCCCCAAACTTATATTTACATTAGCATTACCCAAACCCCAGGGCTTGAAATCCCACAAACTTTGGGGGTTTTGCCTGGCCTAGCTAAATGGGGGAAAAGCATAGACTCTAAAAACTCAGGGTTGTCGGTTCAAGCCCCCCAAAATTGGGGTAAATTGATTTTGGCAAGGGAAATAACCTGAGAAAGAATTGTTGCGTCAGACCAATGGTTTTTAAAGGGGCCTTCAACACTATTTACAATGCATTACACACCTGAGGGGAAATCACAACACTGTCTTTTTAGTGTGTCCTGGCCAACTCAGTGGTGAGGCCCTAGGGCTCTTAATCTCAGGGTTGGGGGGTTCAGGCCCCCCCGTTGGGCCCAAAAAGATTTTGGCAATGAAGTAACCTGAGATGAAAGTGCTTAGCATCAAAATCAATGTTCAAGTAGGCCCCCAAATTACTATTTACCTACTTTTTCACACCTGAGGGCTTGAAATCACAACACTGTCTTTTTAGTGTGTACCTGGCCAGCTTAAAAAGTTTCACAACCTGGGGCGGAATCACGACAAACTTAAAAAGGGGGTTTAAACCTGGCTAGATCAGTCGGTAGAAAATGAATCTTTATCTCAGGGTTATGGGTTGAGACCCACGTTGGGGTAAAAAAGCTTTTGGCAAGAAATAACCTGGATGAAGTAGCAACATCAGATCAATGTTCAAAAATGGGGCCCCAAACACCCCATTTCAATAGCATTACCCCTGGGGCTTAAAAACCAACACTGTCTTGTAGGGGTGTACCCGGCCGGGTCAGGCGGTGAAACATGAGACTCTTAAAATATCAAGTCCATGGGTTTCCCCAGCCCCAAAGGGCTAAAAAATTTTTTTGACAAAAGGGAAATAACCTGAGATGAATGTGTAGCATCCCACCAATGTTCCGTGGGGCTCCCAAAATTACTATTTACATTTGCATTCCCAAACCCCGGGCTTGAAATCCCCGACAAAAAATTGGAAATGTTTGCCTGGCTAGCTAAATCAGTGGGTAAGACTCTTAATCTCCCGGGTTTTGGTTCCAAAACCCCAAGTTGGGTTAAATTGGGTTTTTTGGGAAGGGAAAAACCCCGAGATGAATTTTGGGTTAGGGAATCGAAAATGTTAAAATTTGGGCCCCAAACCAACCATTTTCTATAGCCATTACCCACCTGGGGCGGTTCCAACACTGTGATATAGTGTGTGCCTATTTTGCTCAGTCGGGGAAACATGAACTCTTAATAACAGGTTTGTGGGTTTTTGCCCCATTTTGGGGTAAATTACTTTTTGTCAATAAAAATAACTTGAGATAATGTGCTTAGCATCAGACCAATGTTTTAAAATTGGGGCCCCAAACTTACTATTTACAATACTTTTTCCAACCTGGGGGGGGAAATCACAACACTGTCTTGTAGTGTGTACCTGGCCAGCTCAGTCAGTAGAGCATGAGACTCTTAATATCAAGTCCTTGGGGTTTTAGCCCCCGTTGGGCTAAGTTTTTTTTTGACAAGGAAATAACCTGAGATGGGAATTTTGGGTTTAGACCAATGTTCAAGTTGGCCTCAAACCTTAACCATTTTCTATAGCATTACCCACCTGGGCTTGAAATCACAACACTGTCTTTAAATAACACCTTTTTGGGTCCCTTTGGTGAAACATGAAAAATCTTAATATCGGTTTTGGGTTCTAGCCCCACGTTGGGGCTAAATTTCTTTTTTTAAGGGAACCTGAGATGAATGGCAGCCCTCCGAAATGTTCAAGTAGGCCTCAAACTTACTATTTCAATAGCATTCCCCAAACCCGGGGGCTTGGAATCACGACAAACTTAAAAAGGGGGGTGCCTGCTGGGTCATTGGTGAAACTGAGACTCTTAATCTCAGGGGGGGGTGGGTTCCAGGCCCAAATTGGGCTAAAATGCTTTTTGCAATGAAGTAACCTGAGAAGAATGTGCTTAGCATCAGATCTTTTCAAGTAGGCCTCAAACTTACTATTTTAATGGAACCTGAGGCTTGAAATCACAACACTGTTTTTATTTACCGGCCCCTAGTCCCGTAGGCATGAACTCTTTTCAGTCCGTGGGTTTGAGCCCCCCTTGGGCTAAAAATTTCTTTTTACAAGGAAGTAACCTGAATGAATTGGAAGTCAGACCAATGTTCAAGTTGGTTTAAACTAACCATTACTATAGCATTACCCCCCGACGAAAAACCCAAAATTTTTAGTATGTACCTGGCCAGCTCAATGGGGGAGAGCATGAGACTCAAAAGCAGGTTTTTTGGGTTCCCAGCCCCCCCGTTGAAAATAAATTTCCTTTTGGGGAAGGAACCTGAGATGAATTGGGGCATCCCACCAATGTTCAAAAGGGCCCCAAACTTACTATTTACAATAGCATTACCCCCTTTTGGGGGTTTGGGAAACGACAAACTTAAAAAAATGTGGGCCCGGCCCCTCAGTCGGTAGAGGGATGGACCCCTTAATCCCCAGGGTCGTGGGTTAAGGGGCCCCCCCGTTGGGCTAAAAAGCTTTTGGTGGGAAATAACCGAAAGAATTGCAACATCAGATCAATGGTTTAAAGTAGGTAAACTTAATATTTAAAAAGCATTACCCACCTGGGGCTTGAAATCCGCCTTTTTTTGTAGTGTGTCCTGGCCCAACTCAGTCAGTAAACATGGGGCTCTTAATATCAAGTCCCTTTGGGGGGTTTAGCCCCACGTTGGGCTAAGATTTTTCCGACAAGGGGAAATAACCTGAGATAATGTGCTTAGAGTCAGACCAATGTTCAAATTGGCCTCAAACCAACCCTTTACTATAGCTTTCCCACCTGAGGCTTGAAATCACAACACTGTCTTGTAGTATGTACCCGAGCTCGTGGGGGGAAACATGGGCCTTTAATATCAGGTTTTGTGGGTTCTAGCCCCCCGGTTTGGGGTAAATTTCTTTTTTGGGAAGGAAGTAACCTGAAAATGAAAAAGGGAGGCATCCGACCAATGTTCCAAAAAAGGGGCCCCAAACTTACTATTTACAAAGGGATTGCCCAAACCCCGGGCTTGGAATCGAAAAAAAAAAGTGTCCTTCCGTAACTCAGTCGGGGGAGCAGAACCAATCTCAGGGTCTGGGGTTAAAGGCCCCCGTTGGGCTAAAAAACTTTTAAAAAAAAAAAATAACCGGAAAAAAAATGGGGCAGCATCAGATTAATGTTCCGTGGGGCCCCAAACTTACTATTTACAATAGCATTACCCACCCAAAAAAAAATCACAAACTGTCTTGTAGTGTGTACCTGGCCGCTCAGTGGGGGAGGGATGAGACTCTTAAATATCAAGTCCGTGGGTTCGAGCCCCACGTTGGGCTAAGTTTCTTTTGACAAAAGGGAACCTGAAATGAATGTGCTTAGAAATCAGAACAATGTTCAAGTTGGCCCCCAAACTAACCATTTACTATTGATTACCCCCCTGAGGGGAAATCTTAACACTGGCTTTTGGTAAAGTACCTGGCCAGCTCAGTTGGGAGAGCATGGACTCTTTAAAATCGGTTTGTGGGTTCTAGCCCCCCGTTGGGCTAAAATTTTTTTTGGCAAGGAAGTAACCTGAGATGAATGTGTTAAACATCCGACCAATGTTCAAAATGGGGCCCCAAACTTACTATTTACAATAACTTTCCCAACCTCGGGGGTTGGGGAAACACGACAAACTTAAAAATTAAAAAGGGCCCGGCTAGATCGGGGGGTTGAGTATGAGACTCTTTTCTCAGAATTGATGGGTTGGGGCCCCCGTTGGGGGAAAAAGCTTTTTGGGAATGAAGAACCTGAGATGAATTTTAGCATCAGATCAATGTTCAAAATAAAGGGCCCCAAACTTACTTTTACAAAAACATTACCCCTAAAGGGTTGGGAAAACCCACTGTCTTGTAGTATGTACCTGGCCAGCTCAGTCGGTAGAGCATGAGAAATCAAAATCAGTTTTGTGGGTTCTAGCCCCCATTGGGGTAAATTTTTTAGCAAAGGGAAATAACCTGAGATGAATGTGCAGCATCCGACCAATGTTCGTGGCCTCAAAATTACTATTTAAAAAGCATTACCCAACCTCGGGCTTGGAATCACAAAAAACAAAAAGTAAGGGCCCGGCCAAACAATCGGTAGAGTATGAGACTCTTAATCTCCCGGGTCTTTGGGGTTTGAGCCCCCTTGAGCTAAAAAAGCTTTTTTGGGAAGGAAGTAACCGAGATGAATTTGCAGCATCCAAATGTTCCGTAGGCCTCCCAAAAACTATTTACAATGGGATTACCCAACCTGGGGGGCGGAATCCCACAAACTTAAAAATTAAAAGGGCCCGGCTAAAATCAGTCGGTGAAATATGAGACTCTTAATCTCAGGGGTCGTGGGTTCCCCGGCCCCGTTGGGCTAAAAAGGCCCTTTTGGGAATGGTAACCCCTGAGATGAATGTGCTTGGGATCGGAAACAATGTTCAAATGGGGCCCCAAACTTACTATTTACAAAAGCATTACCCCCCTGGGCTTGAAATCACAACACTGTCTTGTGGGATGTCCTGGCCCGCTCAGTCGGTGAGGCATGAGACTCTTAATATCAGTTTTTGGGTTCTAGCCCCCGTTGGGCTAAATTTCTTTTTTCAAGGAAAATAACCTGAGATAAATTAACCCCGCATCCGACCAATGTTCCGTAGGGCCCCAAAACAAAAACCCTTCCCAACCTGGGGCTTGGAATCACGACAAACTTAAAAATGTGGCCCGGGTGTCAGTCGGGGAGCATGAGACTCCCAAAACTCCCGGGTCGTGGTTCGAACCCCACGTTGGGCTAAAATGCTTTTGGGAATGAAGTAACCTGGGGAAGAAATTTGCAGCATCAGATCAATGTTCAAGTAGGCCTCCAAACTTTTCTATTTAAAAAGCATTACCCACCCGAGGCTTGGAAATCACAACACTGTCTTGTAAAAATTTTACCCCAACCCCGCTCAGTCAGTAGGCATTTGGGGCTCTTAATATCAAATCCCCCGGGGGTTTTAGCCCCCGTTGGGCTAAGTTTCTTTTTGACAAGGGGAAATAACCCGGGGAAAAGAATTGGGAGAGTCAGACCAATGTTCAAATTGGCCTCAAACTAACCATTTTTCTATAGCATTACCCACCTGAGGCTTGAAATCACAACACTGTCTTTGGTATGTACCTGGCCAGCTCAGTGGGGGAGAGCATGAGATTTTTTAAATATCAGGTTTTTGGGTTCTTTAAAGTTAATAAATTTCCTTTTCAAGGGAAATAACCTGAGATGAATTGCAGCATCCCACCAATGTTCGTGGGCCCCAAACTTACTATTTACAATAGCATTACCCCAAACCCCGGGCTTGGAATCGACAAACTTAAAAAATGTCCCTGGGTAAAATCCCGTCGGGGAAATTAAGGACTCTTAATCTCCCGGGTCGTGGGTTAAAAGGCCCCCCTTGAGCTAAATGCTTTTGGGAATGAAGTAACCTGAGATGAAAAGTTAAACATCAGATCCAATGTTCAAGTAGGCCCCCAAACTTACTATTTACAAAAGCATTACCCGCCTGAGGCCCGAAATCACAACACTGTCTTGTAGTATGTAACTTTGGGCCCCGGGTCAGTCGGGGAGAGGGATGAACTCTTAAATATCAGGTTTGTGGGTTCCCAGCCCCCTTGGGCCCAAATTTCTTTTTGGCAAAGGGAAATAACCTGAGATGAAGTAAACCCCGCATCCGGAAAAGTTCCGTGGGGGTCCCAAAAATTTTTCTATTTACAATAACTTCCCCAAACCCCGGGCTTGGAAAACGACAAACTTAAAAATTAAGGGCCCCCGGGTAGCTCAGTCGGTGGGGCATGAGACTCTTTAAACTCTCGGGGGTCGTGGGTTGGGGCCCCACGTTGGGCTAAAAAAGCTTTTTTGGGAATGGAAAAAACCCGGAAAAATTGGGAGCATCAGACCAATTTTAAATTAGCCTCCCAAAAAACCATTTACTATAGCAACCCACCTGAGGCTTGGGAAAACACCAAACACGTCTGTGGGGTGTAACTGGCCATCTCAGTGGGGAAAGTTAAGGGCTCTTTATTTTCAGGGTTATGGGTTGAGCCCCATTTTGGGGTAAAATTCTTTTGTCAAGGGTAACCCGAATGAAATTTTGCTTTTGCATCAGAACAATTTCAAATGGCCTCAAACTTACTATTTAAAAAGGGATTACCCACCTGAGGGGTTTGGGAAAACACAACACTGTCTTCTAGTGTGTGCCTGGCTAACTCAGTGGTTTAAACATGAACCCCTTAATTTAGGGTCGTGGGTTTTGGGGTCCCCCGTTAGGCTAAATGCTTTTTGGGAAGGAAGTAACCTGAGATGAAATTGAGCATCAGATCAATGTTCAAGTGGCCTCACACTTACTATTTACAATAGCATTAAACCCGAGGCTTGAAAAAACCAAAACCCGTCTTGTAGTGTGTACCTGGCCAGCAAAACCCCTTTGGCATGAGGGCTCTTAATAACAAGTCCCGAGGTTGAAGGCCCCCCTGTTGGGCTAAAAATTCTTTGACAAAGGGAAATAACCTGAGATGAATGTTAACATCCGACCAATGTTCATGTAGGTCTCAAACTTATTATTTACATTAGCATTACCCAAAAATAGGGAAAAAACCCACAAACTTTTGGGAAATGTTTGCCCAACTAGCCCAGATCGGTAGAGGGATGAGACTCTAAATCTCAGGGGGTTTTCGGTTCAAGCCCCAAAATTTGGGGTAAATTGCTTTTTGGGAAGGAAATAACCTGAGATGAAAAGCTTTTGCGTCAGACCAATTTTCAAAAATAGGCCTTCAACTTACTATTTACAATAACATTACACACCTTTAGGCTTAAAAAACCCAAAATGTCTTTGGGATTTTACCTGGCCAACTCAGTTGGGGAGGCCTGCGACTCTTAATATCAGGTTTTTTTGGGGGGCCCAGCCCCACGTTGGGCTAAATTTCTTTTTTTAAGGGAAATAACCTGGGGTAAATGTGCTTAACATCCGGCCAATGTTCAAGTAGTTTCTCAAACTTACCAAACAATAGCATTACCCACCTGGGGCGGAAACACGACAAACTTAAAAAGGGGGGTTGCCTGGGTAGATCAGTCGGTAAAATTAGACTCTTTATCTCAGGGTTTTTGGGTTCCAAGACCCCTTGGGAAAAAAAAGCTTTTTGGGAATAAAAAAAAACCCGAGAAAGAAAAAAAAATTTTGGGGTCAGACCAATTTCCGTAGGGCCCCAAACTTACTATTTACAATAGCATTACACAGGGGGCGAAATCCCCAACACGCCTTTAGTGTGTCCTGGCCAACTTGGTTTGGGAAAAGCATGAGACCCCTTAATACCCAAATCCAAAAAGGGTTTGAGCCCCATGGGGCTAAAATTCTTTGACAAGGAAGTAACCTGAGATAAATGTGCTTAGCATCAGAACAATGTTCAAAAAAAGGGCCCCAAACCCCCTATTTACAATAGCTTTCCCACCTGAGGCTTGAAATCCAACCACTGTCTTTAGTGTGTCCTGGCCATCTCAGTAGGTGGGCATTTAGACTCTTAATAATCCCGGTTTTGGGTTCTGGCCCCCGTTGGGCCCAAATTTTTTTTTTGGCAAGGGGAAATAACCTGAGATGAATGTGTAGCATCCCACCAATGTTCAAGTAAAGGGCCCCCAAACTTACTATTTACAAATAGCATTACCCCAAACCCCGGCTTGGAATCACGACAAACTTAAAAAATGTGGGCCCGGCTAGATCAGTCTGTAGAGTATAGAATCATCTCGGGGGCATGGGTTTTGGAGCCCCATGGTTGGGGTAAATTGCTTTTTTCAAAAGTAACCTGAGATGAATTTTTAGCATCAGAACAAAAAGTTCCGTGGGGCCCCGAACTTACTATTTACAATAACTTTCCCCCCTGAGGTTTAAAAAACCTCACTGTCTTCAGTGTGTCCGGCCCAGCTCAGTCGGTGGGGGATGAGACTCTTAATCTCCAGGGCGTGGGTTGGGGCCCCGTTGGGCTAAAATGCTTTTAAGAAGTAACCTGGGAAAAATGTGCTTGGGATCAGATCAATGTTCAAGTAGGCCTCCAAAAATTTTTTACAATAGCATTACCCCCCCTGGGCTTGAAATCCAACACTGTCTTTAGTGTGTACCTGGCCAGCTCAGTCGGTAGAGCATGAGACTCTTAATTTTCAGGTTTGTGGGTTCCTTTGCCCCCGTTGGGCTAAATTTCTTTTGGGGAGAAACCTGGGGAAAGAAATTGCCAGCATCCCACCCAAAAAGTTCAAAATAGGCCTCCCAAAATTACTATTTACAATAGCATTACCCAACCTCGGGCTTTGGGAAACACGACAAACTTAAAAAAATTAATTGGGCCCGGCTAGCTCAGTCGGTGAGCATGGACTCTTAATTTTTCCCGGGGGCGTGGGTTCGAGGCCCCCGTTGGGCTAAAAAGCTTTTAATAAAATAACCTGAAAAAAGAATTGCTTAGCATCAGATCAATGTTCAAGTGACCTCCAAAACTTTTTCTGGGATTAAACCCGAGGCTTGAAATCCCCCAACACTGTTTGTTTGTGTGTCCTGGGCCAGTCAGTAGAGAGCATGAGACTCTTAATATCAAGTCCGTGGGTTTAGGCCCCCCGTTGGGCTTAAGTTTCTTTTGGCAAAAGTAACCTGAGATAAATTGCTTAAGTCAGACCAATGTTCAAGTTGGCCTCAAACTAACCATTTTATAGCATTAAACCCGAGGCGAAATCACAACACTGTTTTTTGTAGTATGTTTCCCCGGCCAGCTCAGTTGGTAGAGCATGAGACTCTTAATATCAGGTTTGTGGGTTCTAGCCCCCATCGCTGGGCTAAATTTCTTTGGCAAGAAGTAACCTGAGATAAATGTGTTTTCTTTTCAGCATCCGATCAATGTTCAAGTAGTTCTCAAACTTACTATTTACAATAAAGATACCCACCTGGGGCTTGAAATCACAACACTGTGATATAGTGTGTGCCTGGCTAGCCTGAAGCCGGTAGAGCATGAGACTCTAATCTCAGGTCGTGTCTGGCCCCAAATTGGGCGCCAAATTGCTTTTGGCAAGGAAGTAACCTGAGATGAATGTGCTTAGAGTCAGACCAATGTTCAAGTAGGCCTCAAACTTACTATTTACAATAGCATTACTCCAATTGAGGTTTGAAATCACAACACTGTCTTGTGTGTGTGCCTGGCTAGCTCAGCTTGCAGAGCATGAGACTTAATCTCAGGGTCGTGGGTTCGAGCCTCCACGTTGGGCTAAAATGGTTTTGGCAATGAAGTAACCTGAGATGAATGTGTGCTAGCATCAGATCAATGTTCAAGTAGGCTCTAAACTTAATATTTACACAGCATTACCACTTGAGGCTTGGAAATCACAAATTGTCTTGTAGTGTGTACCTGTCGCTCAGATGGTGTAGAGCATGAGACTCTCTAATATCAGGTTTGTGGGTTCTAGCCCCTGGGCTAAATTTCTTTGGCAAGGAAGCAACCTGAGATGAATGTGCTAGCATCCCACCAATGTTCAAGTAGGCTCAAACTTACTATTTACAATAGCATTACCCAACCTCGGCTTGGGAATCACGACAAACTTAAAAGTGTGCTACTGGCTAGGGATCAGGTCGTGTAGAGTATGAGACTCTTTATTCAGGGTTATGGGTTCGAGCCCTATGTTGGGCTAAATTGCTTTTGTCAAGGAAGTAACCTGAGATGAATAAAAGCGTAGCATCAGAACAATGTTCAAGAAGTTCTCAAACTTATTATTTACAATAGCATTACCCATCTGAGGTTTGAAATCACAACACTGTCTTCTATGTGTGCCTGGCTAGCTCAGTCGGTAGAGCATGAGACTCTTAATCACAGGGTCGCGGGTTCGAGCCCCACGCTGGGCTAAAATGGTTTTGGCAATGAAGTAACCTGGAGATGAATAAAAGCTTAGCATCAGATCAATGTTCAAGTAGGCTCAAACTTACTATTTACAATAGCATACCACTTGAGGCTTGAAATCACAACACTGTCTTTGTAGTGTGTACCTGGCCGCTCAGGATGGTAGAGCATGAGACTTAATCAGGTTTGTGGGTTCTAGCCCCTGTTGGGCTAAATTTCTTTACAAGGAAGTAACCTGGAGATGAATGTGCTTAGCATCCCACCAATGTTCAAGTAGGCCTCTCAAACTTACTATTTACAATAGCATTACCCAACCTCGGCTTGGAATCACGACAAACTTAAAAAGTGTGCTTCTGGCTAGATCAGTTTGCAGAGTGGGCGAGACTCTTATCTCAGGGTCAAGGGTCTGAGCCCTATGTTGGGCTAAATTGCTTTTTGTCAAGGAAGTAACCTGAGATGAATGTGTTAGCATCAGAACAATGTTCAAGTAGTCTCAACCATTATTACATTAGCATACCCATCTGGGCTTGAAATCACAACACTGTGATATAGTGTGTACCAATAGCCCAGTCGGGTAGAGCATGAGACTCTAATATCAGGTTTAGTGTTCTAGCCCCACGTTGGGCTAAATTTCTTTTGGCAAGGAAGTAACCTGAGATGAATGTGCTAGCATCCGGACCAATGTCCAAGTAGGCCTCAAACTTACTATTTATTAATAAGAGCCATTCAACCTCGGCTTGAATCACACAAACTTCTAAAAAGCGTGGCGCCTGGCTAGATCAGTCGGTAGAGTATGAGACTCTTTTTATCTCAGGTCATGGGTCTTGGTCATGTTGGGTTAAATTGCTTTTGTCAGAAGTAACCTGAGATGAATGTGCTTAGCATCAGAACAATGTTCAAGTAGGCCTCAAACTTACTATTTACAATAGCATTACCCACCTGAGGTTTGAAATCACAACACTGTCTTCTAGTGTGTGCCTGGCTAGCTCAGTCGGTAGAGCATGGCACTCTAATATCAGGTTTAGGTTCTAGCCCCACGCTGGGCTAAATTTCTTTTGGCAAGGAAGTAACCTGAGATGAATGTGCTTAGGCATCCCACCAATGTTCAAGAAGCCTCAAACTTACTATTTACAATAGCATTACCCAACCCTGGCTTGGGAATCACCATTAAACTTAAAATGGCCCGGCTAGATCAGTCATGATATAGACTCTTTATCTCAGGGTATGGGTTGGCCCTATTTGGGCTAAATTGCTTTTTTCAAAGGGTTAACCTGAATGAATTTTTAGCATCGAAAAACGTATTTCAAATTATT
>JAYMGU010000113.1:0-30588 GCA_036178185.1 Liparis tanakae
CTAACGGATATTTTTGATAGGGTATCTTTGCTTTCTCTTAGGCTCCCTATAGCGGAAATGAATATCATCATATTCTCGGAATGAAAAAGATAATAAATACTTCATTTTAAATATAAACTCTGAAAGTGGAATATTTTGGCTCTAAAAGTTTTGACTTTGAAAGTCTGAAGACATTTCCAGTTCAAGATGGTCGCCTCAGATTCTGGAACTCCGCACCAGCAGCAACGCCAGTGACGTGTTCATTCTGGACCAGAACGAAACGCTCCAGTCATCCTGTACCAGTCAGTCTAACGGTTCTGCTGAAGGTGTGAGGAGGTTCCCTGCAATGTAACGAGGACACTTGGTGACTAAAGTCAGAGCCTATGCGCTGAATAGGATATAACGGCTGGCTGCTGTTTTCACTGCAGGAAGTGACTGACCACAGCTTTGGTTGGACGCTATACAGGACGGATCAGAACCCTCGCTCATTCACAGAGACAGACGGTAGCATAAACTGGTCATACTGGTGAAGACAATGGGAACGTGTCCTCTCAGAACAGCTACTGTGGTGGTCAAAGTTGTGGAGCCCAAAGCTTTTTGCTGCCTGATGTTAATAAGTGCAACAAAGGATGAGGAGGATAATAACGTGACTTTCTACCTGATGATAACTTTGGGTCTCATTTCAACTCTTTCCTCATCAGTATCATCGTGCTGATTGCAATGCAGTGCTCTAAATCCACAGACTACACTCTAAATATGTACAAGAGCTAATCATGACGGACCCTGTGCCACAGCATCCAGTACAGATCTGGAAGAAACGCTACATGCTAGTTGGACCCAGAATGAGATGGTCTACTTAGTCCCGCAGCCACGCCAACCCTCATGTGCCTGACAGGAGGACTCCTGGAGAGGTAAGCCCTATGTATGATTTTAATAACTAACGGATATTTTGTATAGGTATCTTTTTGCTTTACTCATAGGCTACTATAGCTGAAATGAATATAGATATATTTTATATATATATATATATAATATATTAAATACTTTTTTTGTCATGTCATTTGGTCAAAGTCTGGCAATTTGCATGCCGTCAGGTTCTTGAACTTTCAAATGTGTCATGTAGTTCATCATGCTACCAGCAGAAAGTTGTGTTATTTCTTTCATTAGGAATCTGGTCAATGTGATTTAACTCAAGTTTTGTTTTTTAAGTATCTTAACAGAGAGAGGCATTTTCTTTTTTAGCGACACTTGGAATGTCCGTATTGCGCTGCCACGGAGCTGAAGGCTGTGTTCGCATATCTTAACCTCTATTATAATTCCTGGTTTTAGTGGACATTTACTTTGGTGACAGGCAATTGGCTACTAAACTATTTCAACATGTTTATGCGATACTGTGTTTGAGCACTAAACTAATTGATCATTTTTACACTACACTTCGTTTCGGGGATTTTTCTGTTTCATAATTTTCATTACCTTCCTTTTGACTGAACACAATAAGGTGCTGTCCACTGGGTCAGTGTTACATTGAGAATTAATAAGGCTTCAGTCGAAATGGACTCTGCCTTTACATTGTGTATTTCAGCTCGTACGCAATAATACGTCTTTTCGGTTCGATCTCTCCGTCGCAGACCTGGTTTTCTGAGATATAATATCAGAGTAAAGTGGCGTTTGAAGAGAATATATTGTTGGATGCTATTTCAAAACGCACCAACGGAACAAAGGACAAAGAGGCAGAATGAGGTCTGGTCGGTGCTCTGTTTTTCTCTCATGTGGCTTTGTGAGCTGATTTCGCTCAAATCAAATACTCGATTCAAGAGGAAGTTAAAGGAGCAGTTATTGGAAATGTTGCAAGGATTGGGCATTGATGTCGGTAATGATACACCGGCGTTTTCGTATTGTGTCTGGACCTCAGACGCGTGTTTGAGGTAAACCGAAAATTTGGCGTTTGTATGTTCATACAAATCTCGATAGAAAAAGCTGTGACACAAATGTTGATTGTTTATTAGATCTGAAATTGTTGTTGAAATCACTGAGATCCATTATGTCACAGTAGAAATAACGGATACAAACGACCATGAACCGACGTTTGTCGAGAAAGAAAAGGTTTAGAAATAACAGAAAATACTTTGACCGGAGCGCGATTTAGTTACCAGGCGCACGCGATCCAGATGTTGGAATAAATCACGTCCAGCGTTATAAACTTAGTCAAAATGATCATTTTAATCTTGAAATTCGAGAAAGTGGAGATGATAAATCCATTCTTGGTAGTTGCAGAGGCAGTTGACAGAGACAGAAAACGAACCATAGCTTGATTTTAACTCTATGGATGGAGGAATCCACAGAAATCTGCTAATCTTAATCTCACCATAATGGTTCTTGATATCAATGTAACAGACCTACTTTTTCAAAGGTACGCTTATTCTGATATTACCAGAAAATGTTGCTTTAGAAACGATTGTGATAAAAGTCCAAGCAACTGATCTCGACGAGGAGCTAATGGGATGTCGAGTACTCCTTTGAGGTGACATTAATTCAAGCTGACAAGTTATTTACACTAGACAGACATTCTGCGAGTTCGAGTTAAAGGACAAATTGACTATGAGACAGGGATGTTTTAAGTTGACGTCCAGGCTTGACAGAGGTCAGCCACCAACAACAACGGACTGCAGAGTTATAATAAAGATCCAAGATGTCAATGACAATAAACCAAAATAGAGGTAACATCAATATCTAGCATGGTCCTCGAGGATTAAACACGGAACTGTAGTCTCTCTCATCAGTGTTATAGATATTGATTCTGGACCTGAATGGCAAGTCATTGCATCTGACAAAGGATGTACATTTGAATTAAACCGTCATTTAAAGACAACATGACTCTTTGGTGACAAAAGACAAACTGACAGAGAAACTGTGTCACATTATGACATTTCAATAACAGCTACAGATTATGGCGAGCCTCCACTTTCCACAGTCAAAACGTTGAGTATTCAGGTATCAGATTGAATGATAACGCCCCAGAGTTCTCACATAGTGCATTTGAAATATATTTGAATGAAACAATAATCCTGACCATCAATATTTTCTGTAACTGCAGTGATAAAGATTAACGACAATGCAGCAGTGTCATACAGTTTAATTAGAGGAAAGGTGGTCAGTAAGATATGGCATCTTTCTGAATATTAATTCTGATAATGGAGATATTTCAGCACTAAAGGGTTTTGACTTTGAAAGTCTGAAAACGTTCCAGTTCAAGTGGTCGCCTCAGATTCTGGAACTCGTCACCGGACAGCAACGCACAGTGAACGGTTCATTCTGGACCAGAACGACATACGCCCAGTCATCCTGTACCCAGTCAGCTGTAACGGTTCTGCTGAAGGTGTGGAGGGTTCCCCAATGTAACGCAGGACACTTGGTGACTAAAGTCAGACCTAGACGCTGATATAGGATATAACGGCTGGCTGCTGTTTTCACTGCAGGAAGTGACTGACCACAGTCCTTTGGGTTGGACGCTATCAGGACGGATCAGAACCCTTCGCTCATTCACGGACACAGGCGGAGATAAACTGGTCATACTGGTGAAAGACAATGAACGTGTCCTCTAGCAACAGCTACTGTGGTGGTCAAAGTTGGAGCCAAAGAGGCTTTTGCTGCCTCTGATGTTAAAAGTGCAACAAAGGATGAGGAGGATAATACGTACTTTCTACCCGATGATAACTTTGGGCTCAGTTTAACTCTTTCCTCATCAGTATCATCGTGCTGATTGCAATGCAGTGCTCTAAATCCACAGACTACACTTCAAATATGCTAAAGAGCTTATTATGACGGGACCTGTGTCACAGCATCCAGTACAGATCTGGAAGAAACGCTACTGCTAGTTGGACCCAGAATGAGTCATAGGATCTACTATGAATCCGGGCAAGCCACGCCAACAACCTCATGCTGCCTGACAGGAGGACACCTGAGATGGTAGACCAAAGCATTGCTTCAAAACATGTTTATGAGAGCATTTCAACTCCCCCTAGTGACTTTAACAGATGTGTCCAAAATGAGCGTATTGATGATGATGAACAGTGGAGTTTAAAACCCAAACAGAAACCTAAAAGCGTGTGAGTAATACCTGTTGCTTGCTGTCACATTTTAAGTTTCTTACAACTTATATTGTTCTATTTTATATAATATATTAATTAGAAAAAGTGAGCACTTATTTGGTAAAAGTGATTGCTCGAGAAGAGTAGTGATGCTTTCATGTCCTTAAATATGTGAGATTTTGTATTTCGAGCACAATAGAGTGCAGGTGTAGAAATAATGAGTAAACAAACGTATTTAATAGTAATGTTAAGCTTCAAAATATTTTAATTGTTATTTAATTATTAAGATGTAATTGTATTACAGAAGCAAGTAAACAGTTTATGGAGGACCAAAATGACTACATAATAAATGAATAAATATAGAATAAATAATAAAGCTTAAATAAATGTATAAATAAATAAATGTGAATAAATATATAAATAAATTCTTAAAAAATGATATAAATAAATAAATATATATATATATATATATATATATATATATATATATATATATATATATATGTCTACATTTCTGTATTTCTTCATTTATTTATTTATCTATGTATGTGTCCACACGTATTTCTTCATTTATTTATGTGTGACATTTACGTGTCCGTATATTCAAATGAGCTGGGCCTCTGTCTAAAGCCTGATTGGTCACAGGAGTTTGATGCACCTGGTGTGTTATGCTCTACTACTCCTGCCTCGCTCAGTTCACCGTTAACAGAGGTTAGCCTAGCTCTAGACAGCTTTTTGACTTCAGCCGTTTATCAATTCCAAGAACACTGAGAACAGACTCGTGTTCTTTTGGAGTCCAGTCTTGGAGTCTGGTCTTGGGGGTCTGGTCTTAGGGGTCTGGTCTTGGAGTCCGGTCTTGCAGTCTGGACTTGGGGTCTGGTCTTGGAGTCTGGTCTTGGGGTCTGGTCCTGGGGTCTGGTCTTGGGGGTCTGGTCTTGGGGTCCAGACTCTCGAGGACCGGACGGTCTTTCTGGTCCTGTGACGTCACCACATCAACTGTTCTTGCTCATGAATTTACTCCAATTATTCACTGTAAAATACTTTCCAGTGGAGTAGAATGTGTTGCAGTGTTCACTGTCGTTTGGCGTAGGCTACGAATAAACGGTAATAACTATACAACGTCTCGTAGCTTTCCTGACCCAGGGTCGCTACAATATGAAGTTATGAATCTTAACCCTCAGTCAAATTAACGTAACGTTATCTTTCAATAAATAATAAACTATTTGTGCTCTTTAGATCCTCCCAAACCTATGTATATCTCATGTTTAGCCGCTACGGAGACATCAGAGCCAGCGGAGCATTTCAAAAAGTCCTGCCGAGATCCGGCTGCTCTCGGCACCACGCAGCGCTGAGCGCCCGGCGCCCGGAGCTCAATGGTCCCTCCAGCAAGACCTCAAATCTCCGTCGCAGATCCTTATTAGGCTGAATCTCGATAAACCGACCACAGATGTAATGCTTAAACTACTAACTTCTAGGCTGAAAACATCCTTGAATTACATTCCGTGACTCAACAGTAGTATTTAGAATGTACAGACAAGAACGCATAATACACGCTGTTCGTCTACAGATCCAAGTGCTAGGGATCGATTGCTTCTGTTTTGCTCCCCGACTTGACCAATCAGGCTTTAGACAGAGACCCAGCTCATTTGAATATATGGACACGTAAATGTCACACATAAATAAATGAAGAAATACGTGTGGACACATAAATAGATAAATAAATAAATGAAGAAATACAGAAATGTAGAAATATATGTATTTAATGATTTTCTGTTGATTTATAACTTATATAGATTTATTTATTTATTTAAGCATTTATTTATTTATACATTTATTTAAGCATTAATTTATTTATTTATACATTTATTTAAGCATTTATTTATTTATTCCTATATTTATTCATTTATTTATTTATTTATACTTAAGTCATTTTTGGTCCTCCATAACAGTTTACATTATACACTTTTGATATAATTGTTTCTCAAAGTTGGCCTCCATCTTTCCAGGTCGATCTGCTAAGAAACTAACATCCTGTAATTTTAACTTTGACATTATGGTTAAAAAAACGGCTAAACTTAACGAGACACAATTTAAAAACTGGAAACAATATGCTGTCTTAAAGAGCATAATGAACTGCAATACGAAACAATCCCTGTTTATGGAGCTGAAGTGTTTTTTTCGTTTCATGGTCTTAATAAACAAATGAACATTGATATAATGTACAGAACTACCATCACATTTCTGCAGTGATAACTGAGTTCGCGTGGTGTCAGTGTAACGTGAGATCTCATCAGTACACGAGCTGTGTGTCATTGCTGTTTGGTTCCACCTCCTGGCAACATTCTCACTTCGATACTGACCGGATCGTTTCTGCATGCTTATTTTACGTAGATGGTCGGTTTGTCCGAATTTCTGGATATTTAAGAAATTAATCAATATGAACGTATAAGGACATATAGGATTATTTATATACATCGACGCAGTTCTCCTTGTGATGGATTATTGATGCTTTCGCGTTCAACCATGGAACAAAGAAGATCCGAGAGACGAAGGGCGAGAGGATATTTGGTCCGCTGCGTGGTTGCGGTGCTTTTGTGCAGCGGAGCTTCTGCGCAATCACGATATTCCATCTCTGAGGAAGTCAACGAAGGAACTGTGGTTGGAAATATAGCAAAGGACCTGGGATTGGATAAAAGCACCCTGAGAGACAGGAAGTATCGGATTGTTTCTAGTAATGCCGATCATCTTTTCCATGTGAATCAGAATGACGGTGTCCTGTATGTGAGCCGTAAGATAGACAGAGAAGAGGTGTGCGCGCAGAGCAGTACGTGTTTAATTAATCTGAAAACGGTGCTAGAAAACCCTCTGGAGGTGCATTATGTTGAAGTGGAGGTGCTTGATATAAACGACCATTCTCCAAGTTTCTCTGAGAAGAGAAACGATTGGAGATGTCTGAGTCGGTGTTGCCCGGAGCGCGATTTCAGCTCAAACCCTCGCGGGATCGAGACAGCGGTCAATTCTCCGTGCAGCAATATAAACTCAGCCACAACGATCATTTCCGTTTGGAATGGGATAAAGGAAAAGAAGGTAAAATACCAATATTGGTTGTTCAAAAACCTTTAGACAGAGAAACTGCAGGAAGCATCTCATTGGTACTGACAGCACTGGACGGAGGAAAACCTCCCAAATCTGGTACTATGAATATTGTAGTTAATGTTTTGGATGTTAATGATAATGCACCTGTATTCACAAAAGATGTGTATTCTGTTGTGCTCTGTGAAAATTCTGTAGTCGGAACAAAAGTCATACAAGTTAATGCAACGGATTTAGACGAAGGACAAAATGCAGAATTGGTTTACTCATTTAGCAACAGTATGAGTCAAAATATATTAAACCTATTTGAGATCAATCAATTAACAGGTGAGATCACTGTTAAAGGTTTAATAGACTATGAAGAGAATGACATATATGAAATTGAAATTGAGGCATCAGATAAAGGTCTTGTTCCTCTTACAACAGAAAAAAGTGTCATCATTAAGATAGTTGACATCAATGATAACGCACCTGTGATTGAAGTGACTTCATTTTCAAACTCCATCCCTGAAGACTCCAGACCTGGAACTACAGTTGCCCTTATTAGTGTAAATGACTTGGACTCTGGTCTCAATGGAGAAGTGATTTGCTCCATACCTGAGGATGTTCCTTTGCTTTATCTCCATCTTTCAGAGACAACATGTATTCATTAGTCACCAAATCACCTCTGGACCGAGAGAGACAATCAACCTATGATGTCACAATTATGGCAAAAGATGCTGGCCAGCCTTCATTATCATCTAAAAGACAATAAGTGTTGTGGTGTCAGACGTGAATGACAACAGTCCAGAGTTTTCCTGAGTCCTTATACTTTCTATGTCCCTGAAGCTAATGAGCCAGGAGCCTCTGGTTTTCTGTTAGAGCTTTTGACCTTGATGAGACGGACAATGCTCTAATATCCTATCATATTCTCAGAGATGGAATCAAAGATAATAAAGTAACTTCATTTTTAAATATAAACTCTGAAAGTGGAGATATTTTGGCTCTAAAAGTTTTGACTTTGAAAGTCTGAAGACGTTCCAGTTCAAAGTTGTGCCTCAGATTCTGGAACTCCGTCACTCAGCAGCAACGTCACAGTGAACGTGTTCATTCTGGACCAGAACGACAACGCTCCAGTCATCCTGTACCCAGTCAGCTCTAACGGTTCTGCTGAAGGTGTGGAGGAGGTTCCCGCAATGTGAACGCATGGACACTTGGTGACTAAAGTCAGAGCCTATGGCGCTGATATAGGATATAACGGCTGGCTGCTGTTTTCACTGCAGGAAGTGACTGACCACAGTCTCTTTGGGTTGGACCGCTATACAGGACGGATCAGAACCCTTCGCCATTACAGACACAGACGAGGCGGAGCATAAACTGGTCATACTGGTGAAAGACAATGGGAACGTGTCCCTCTCAGCAACAGCTACTGTGGTGGTCAAAGTTGTGGAGCCCAAAGAGGCTTTTGCTGCCGCTGATGTTAAAAGTGCAACAAAGGATGAGGAGGATAATAACGTGACTTTCTACCTGATGATAACTTTGGGCTCAGTTTCAACTCTTTTCCTCATCAGTATCATCGTGCTGATTGCAATGCAGTGCTCTAAATCCACAGACTACACTTCTAAATATGTACAAGAGCCTAATTATGACGGGACCCTGTGTCACAGCATCCAGTACAGATCTGGAGAGAAACGCTACATGCTAGTTGGACCCAGAATGAGTATAGGATCTACTATAGTCCCGGCAGCCACGCCAACACACTCATGCTGCCTGACAGGAGGACTCCTGGAGAGGTAAGACATTAAAGTGATACATTTTTTATATATTTTTTAATCTTGGATTTATTGTTATATAAATTGACGGAAAAAAAACTATCTAATTTTTCTTGTGGATATAATTTAGAATTGTAGATTAGAATCATGCTTCCAGACAAACGTATAGAGCTCAATGATTGCAGAAACCATACTTTGTATAAATAACATAATGTACACTCCCACAGAAAAACGAAACACCAGGGCAGCAATAACAATACATTATGGGAGAGTTCAGGACGCTATATTGTTTACTAATGAACTTGAAAAAGGATCACACTACATGAAGCGACTCAACTGCAGACATCGGTAGTCACTGTCCATGGTGCTGAAAGGATTTTATCTTAAATTTCAATATTTATTTATAAAATGTTACAAACCTCACAGCAAACAATTATCGCAGTAATTTAATTAATACATTTCAATCAGACAACAAACATACTATTCGAAAATGTTGTGCACAATTATTTAAGATTCGATCCTCTCATTATTTCAAGTACATCTTGTGGTTGATTTTTTTCTGAGAAGTCCATCTCAAATATCTATACCTAATCACTCGATGACGTTTGTTCTGAGCCACGAAACAAATAACTGTTTGTCTGACGTGCTTATCGACGTTGACTGTTCTGCAGTGAGACGTCTGGTCGCATGGTGTCAGCGGAACATAAACAGTCGAGACAGCAAGCTTGTCATCATGGGTTTTGGTTCCGCCTCTTGTGAACATTATCGTCGATATTGGTACAGCCGGTTCTGCGCTTATTGTTGCAAGACACGCTGCCGTTTCTGAACGTGTAAGAAGAGAGTGAATATTGATATACACGGAAGAGCTGGATTCCGTTTCCCGTAATTGTCCTTGTGATGGATTATTGATGCTTTCGTGTTCAACCATGGGACAAAGAAGATCCGAGGACGAAGGGGAAGGATATTTGGTCCGCTGCGTGGTTGCGGTGCTTTATGTGCAGCGGAGCTTCTGCGCAATCACGATATTCCATCTCTGAGGAAGTCAACGAAGGAACTGTGGTTGGAAATATAGCAAAGGACCTGGGATTGGATAAAAGCTCACTGAGAGACAGGAAGTATCGGATTGTTTCTAGTAATGCCGATCATCTTTTCCATGTGAATCAGAATGACGGTGTCCTGTATGTGAGCCGTAAGATAGACAGAGAAGAGGTGTGCGCCCAGAGCAGTACGTGTTTAATTAATCTGAAAACGGTGCTAGAAAACCCTCTGGAGGTGCATTATGTTGAAGTAGAAGTGTTGGATATAAACGACCATTCTCCCAGTTTCCCTGAGAAAGAGAAACGATTAGATATTTCTGAGTCTGTGTTGCCCGGAGCGCGATTTCAGCTCAAACCCTCGCGGATCCAGACAGCGGTCAATTCTCCGTGCAGCAATATAAACTCAGCCACAACGATCATTTCCGTCTGGAAGTTAGGGATAAAGGAGAAGATGGTAAAATACCAATATTGGTTCTGCAGAAATCGTTGGATAGGGAAGCAGCAAGAAGTAACTCATTAGAGCTAATAGCACTGGACGGAGGGAAACCTCCGAAAACTGGAAGTATGAATATTGTCGTAAACGTTTTGGATGTAAATGATAACACCCCTGTTTTCTCAAAGGAGATTTATTCAGTTACGCTCTCTGAAAATGCTCCAATAGGCACAACAGTTGTACAGGTAAATGCAACTGATTTGGATGAAGGTCAAAATGGAGAAGTGTATTACTCATTTGGTAACAGTGTGAGTAATCAATTATTTAAGCTTTTTGATATAAATACATCAACAGGCGAGATAATTGTTAAAGCTCTGATAGATTATGAAAAAAAGGACAAGTATGAAATTGAAATTGAGGCATCAGATAAAGGTCTTGCTCCGCTAACTACAGAGAAAAGCGTATTTATCCAGATAGTTGACATTAATGATAACGCACCAGTGATTGAAGTGACTTCATTTTCAAACTCCATCCCTGAAGACTCCAGACCTGGAACTACAGTTGCCCTTATTAGTGTAAATGACTTGGACTCTGGTCTCAATGGAAAAGTGATTTCCTCCATAGTTGAGGATGTTCCTTTTGCTTTATCACCATCTTTACAAGACAACATGTATTCATTAGTCACCAAATCACCTCTAGACAGAGAGACAGTCAACGTAGTGATGTCACAATTATTGCAAAAGACGCTGGCCAGCCTTCATTATCATCTGAAAAGACAATAAGTGTTGTGGTGTCAGACGTGAATGACAACATTCAGAGTTTTCCTGAGTCCTTATACTTTCTATGTCCCTGAAGCTAATGAGCCAGGAGCCTCTGTGTTTTCTGTTAGAGCTTTTGACCGTGATGAGGCGGACAATGCTCTAATATCCTATCATATTCTCAGAGATGGAAACAAAGATAATAAAGTAACTTCATTTCTCAACATTAATACTGAGAATGGTGATATTTTGGCTCTAAAAGTTTTAACTTTGAAAGTCTGAAAACGTTCAGTTCCAAGTTGTTGCCTCAGATTTTGGAACTCCGTCACTCAGCACAACGTCACAGTGAGCGTGTTCATTCTGGACCAGAACGACAACGCTCAGTCATCCTGTACCCAGTCAGCTCTACGGTTCTGCTGAAGGTGTGGAGAGTTTCCCGCAATGTGAACGCAGGACACTTGGTGACTAAAGTCAGAGCCTATGCGCTGATATAGGATATAACGGCTGGCTGTTTTTCCTGCAGGAAGTGACTGACCACAGTCTCTTTGGGTTGGACCGCTATACAGGACGGATCAAGAACCCTTCGCTCATTCACAGAGACAGACGAGGCGGATAAACTGGTCATACTGGTGAAAGACAATGGGAACGTGTCCCTCTCAGCAACAACTACTGTGGTGGTCAAGTTGTGGAGCCCAAAGGGCTTTTGCTGCCGCTGATGTTAAAAGTGCAACAAGGATGAGGAGGATAATAACGTGACTTTCTACCTGATGATAACTTTGGGCACAGTTTCAACCCTTTTCCTCATCAGTATCATCGTGCTGATTGCAATGCAGTGCTCTAAATCCACAGACTACACTTCTAAATATGTACAAGAGCCTAATTATGACGGGACCCTGTGTCACAGCATCCAGTACAGATCTGGAAGAAACGCTACATGCTAGTTGGACCCAGAATGAGTATAGGATCTACTATAGTCCGGCAGCCACGCCAACACACTCATGCTGCCTGACAGGAGGACTCCTGAGAGGTAAGACATAAACAAATTGTGTTTTACAATGTACTTATGAGCATATAATTCTTTATTAAAGCCGTTTGAACAGAAAAAAAGTACCAAAATAATGTTCAACAACGTTTGATTACCACTCATGTTCATGTCTCGTTCATGTTAAAGTCATTTACATTGACAGTTTCTTTAGAAGTTGGTAGATGCTCGGCTATGCTCTCATTTATTCCCGTGTGGGTTGTAATGTATGCAAACTCCTTTGATTAAGAACACTGTCCATGGTGCTGAAATGAAAATGGTCTAGCTTCCCAGACCAAAACAGTATTTAATCTGTATTTTGGAATATGTGGTTAGTGCGTTTTGGGCATTTAGTCATCATGGTATTTCTTCTTTTCACCAGCTAAATTAAAAGCTTGAATATATTGCAGTGTTTCTATTGGGTTTAATATTAGACATAAATAATGTAAGTATTCCTGATGTTGCTGTCTATGGGACTTAAACACAGGATTGTGTCATACTACATAACGTTAAAGAACACAATAAAACGTATTAAACTTATTAATTAATTGTCCTCTATATCAGAGGATTTGTCAAAGAATGCATGACTTCAAAATATATATAAAAATAGTGCAGTTTTCTAAATACCTCTGGGTGTCACTCTTACATTGAGAAACCGACAACAGTACTATCCCTCCCCTTTCAAGGCTTTTATTTTCTAGTGAACAGAGCGCACATGATATTTGAATCAAGCACGAGCCGATGGAATCACGCTTCGTTTTCTGAAAATGTGCGATATTCAGGGAATTGGACATATATAATTGTTCGTTGGAGTAACAGCCTGCGGTGTGTTGTTGGATAACGATGGGGATGGATTCAAAATTTCGGACAAAGGACTGCTCCTGGTTTGCTTTTAATTTGGCTCTGCTGCTGTTCGGACAACTGACTTTGGCTCAGATAAGATATTCTATTCGAGGAGGTACAAGACGGAGCTGTTGTTGGAAATGTCGCAAAGGATCTTGGTCTCGACATCAACTCTTTGGTCGCTCGGCGGTTCCGTGTCGTATCTGGAAGTAAGGACGCTATTTTTGCGGTAAACCAGCACAATGGCGCATTGTACGTCGACAAGCACATTGACAGGGAGGAGCTCTGCCAGGGCAGCGGTGCTTGTCTGATGGAGCTAAAGATCCTGGTTGAAAGCCCTTTGGAAATACACTACGTCGTTGTAGAAGTCACTGATGTAAATGATCACGCTCTAGTTTTCCTGAAGGGGAACAGATATTTGAAATAGCTGAGCATACATTACCAGGAAGGCGATTTCAACTGCACACTGCTCGTGATCCCGATGCGGGAGTGAACTCCATCCGTACATACACGGTGTCGACAAATGAACATTTTGAAGTAGATATCCACCAAAGTGATGACGACAAAATACCATTTTTAGTGCTCAAGAAAACGTTAGACAGAGAACAAAAAAATAAACTCGCGTTACTGGTTACAGCAGTTGATGGAGGTAAACCTCCTAAATCTGCAACACTAAATGTTTCTATTATTGTTCTTGACAGTAATGATAATCTGATCCGATCATTTAGTCAAGATACTTGCCAATCAAAATACATGAAAATACTCGTTTGGTATTTTTGATATTTAAAATAGAATGCGACAGATCTGATGAAACAACAAAATGGAAATTGAATACAGCCAACGGAAAAACAATGAAGCGAAAAAAGTCTATAGAAGTGTTTGAGTTGGACAGATTAACAGGAAAATTACAATTAAGAGTTATGGATTATAAGGAAGAAAACAGGATTTTCAAACTCGATGTTGAGGCATCAGATAAAAACAACACCGCCATTAACAGGTGCGTGCAGGAGTCGTTATAAAAAGGTAAAAGATATCAACGACAATCCACCAGAAATAGAAGTTATCACTGGCAAGCCACAGTGACGGAAAGACTCAAGCCTGGAACAGTCATTTCATTACTCAATTAAGCCTTGAATAAAGACTCCGGTGTTAATGGAAAATAATATCAACATAACCTCAGACGTTCCTTTTGAATTAAAAACCCTCCTATGAAAACATATATTCCGGTTGTTACGAAAAGGGGATTTTGGATCGAGAAAGGTGTCGCATTATGAAATAACAATGAAAAGCCACAGACGTGGTGAACCTCCATTATCTACTGTGAAAATATTTGCTGTATTAGAGATATCAGATGTTAATGACAACCAGACCCACATTTTCAACATTCTCCTTTAGGGGTTTTATCTGGTGAAAAATAATGCTGCTGGAAATTCAATTTTCTCTGTTTCCGTAACGGACAAAGGCATTGAATGACAATGCAGTTATATCATATAATATAGTGAGAGAAGGTAGTCAGAATGACATCATGTTTTTCCTCAATATTAACTCTGATAACGGACACATTTCCGCTCTAAAAAGTTTTGACTTTGAAAGTCTGAAGACGTTTCAGTTCCAAGTTGTCGCCTCAGATTCTGGAACTCCGTCACTCAGCAGCAACGTCACAGTGAACGTGTTCATTCTGGACCAGAACGACAACGCTCCAGTCATCCTGTATCCAGTCAGCTCTAACGGTTCTGCTGAAGGTGTGGAGGAGGTTCCCGCAATGTGAACGCAGGACACTTGGTGACTAAAGTCAGAGCCTATGACGCTGATATAGGATATAACGGCTGGCTGCTGTTTTCACTGCAGGAAGTGACTGACCACAGTCTCTTTGGGTTGGACCGCTATACAGGACGGATCAGAACCCTTCGCTCATTCACAGAGACAGACGAGGCGGAGCATAAACTGGTCATACTGGTGTAAGACAATGGGAACGTGTCCCTCTCAGCAACAGCTACTGTGGTGGTCAAAGTTGTGGAGCCCAAAGAGGCTTTTGCTGCCGCTGATGTTACAAGTGCAACAAAGGATGAGGAGGATAATAACGTGACTTTCTACCTGATGATAACTTTGGGCTCAGTTTCAACTCTTTTCCTCATCAGTATCATCGTGCTGATTGCAATGCAGTGCTCTAAATCCACAGACTACACTTCTAAATATGTACAAGAGCCTAATTATGACGGGACCCTGTGTCACAGCATCCAGTACAGATCTGGAGAGAAACGCTACATGCTAGTTGGACCCAGAATGAGTATAGGATCTACTATAGTCCCGGGCAGCCACGCCAACACACTCATGCTGCCTGACAGGAGGACTCCTGGAGAGGTAAGCCCTATGTATGATTTTAATAACTAACGGATATTTTGTATAGGGTATCTTTTGCTTTACTCATAGGCTACTATAGCTGAAATGAATATAGATATATTTTTTATATATATATATTAAAATACTTTTTTATTGTCATGTCATTTTGGTCAAAGTCTGGCAATTTGCAATGCCGTCAGGTTCTTGAACTTTCAAAATGTGTTGTCATGTAGTTCATCACTGCTACCAGCATGAACGGTTGTGTTATTTCTTTCATTAGAATCTCGTCAAGGTGATTTAACTCAAGTTTTGTTTTTTTAAGTATCTGTAACAGAGGAGAGGGCATTTTTCTTTTTTTAGCGACACTTGGAAATGTCCGTATTGCGCTGCCGACGGAGCTGAAGGCTTGTGTTACGCAGATCTTAACCTCTATTATAATTCCTGGTTGTAGTGGACATTTACTTTAGGGTGACAGGCAATTGGCTACTAAACTATTTCAACATGTTTATGCGATACTGTGTTTGAGCACTAAACTAATTGATCATTTTTTTACACTACACTTCGTTTCGGGGATTTTTCTGTTTCATGATTTTTTTATTACCTTTCCTTTTGACTGATCACAATAAGGTGCTGGTCCACTGGGTGTCAGTGTTACATTGGAGAATTAATAAGGCTTCAGTCGAAATGGACTCTGCCCCTTTTACATTGTGTATTTCAGCTCGTACGCAAATAATACTGTCTTTTCTGGTTCGATCTCTCCGTCGCGGACCTGGTTTTCTGAGATATAATATCAGGAGTACAAGTGGCGTTTGAAGAGGAATATATTGTTGGATGCTATTTCAAAAACGACACCAACGGAAACAAAGGACAAAGAGGCAGAATGAGGTCTTGGTCGGGTGCTCTGTTTTTCTCTCTCATGTGTGGCTTTGGTGAGCTGATTTCCGCTCAAATCAAATACTCGATTCAAGAGGAAGTTAAACTGGGAGCAGTTATTGGAAATGTTGCCAAGGATTTGGGCATTGATGTCGGTACATTGATACACCGGCGTTTTCGTATTGTGTCTGGACCTCACGACGCGCTGTTTGAGGTAAACCCGAACAATGGCGTTTTGTATGTTCATACAAATCTCGATAGAGAAAAGCTGTGCGACACAAATGTTGATTGTTTATTAGATCTGAAAATTGTTGTTGAAAATCCACTGGAGATCCATTATGTCACAGTAGAAATAACGGATACAAACGACCATGAACCGATGTTTGTCGAGAAAGAAAAGGTTTTAGAAATAACAGAAAATACTTTGACCGGAGCGCGATTTCAGTTACCAGGCGCACGCGATCCAGATGTTGGAATAAATTCAGTCCAGCGTTATAAACTTAGTCAAAATGATCATTTTAATCTTGAAATTCGAGAAAGGGGCGAAGATAAAATCCCCTTCTTGGTGTTGCAGAGGCAGTTGGACAGAGAGCAGAAAACGAACCATAGCTTGATTTTAATGGCTATGGATGGAGGAACACCACAGAAATCTGCTAATCTTAATCTCACCATAATGGTTCTTGATATCAATGATAACAGACCTACTTTTTCGAAGGAGGTTTATTCTGTGATATTACAAGAAAATGTTGCTTTAGAAACGATTGTGATAAAAGTCCAAGCAACTGATCTCGACGAGGGAGCTAATGGGGATGTCGAGTACTCCTTTGGAGGTGACATTAATTCCAAGGTGTACAAGTTATTTACACTAGACAGACATTCTGGCGAGATTCGAGTTAAAGGACAAATTGACTATGAGACAGCGGATGTTTTTAAGTTAGACGTCCAGGCTTCTGACAAAGGTCAGCCACCAACAACAACGGACTGCAGCGTTATAATAAAGGTCCAAGATGTCAATGACAATAAACCAAAAATAGAGGTAACATCAATATCTAGCATGGTCCTCGAGGATTCAAAACACGGAACTGTAGTCTCTCTCATCAGTGTTATAGATATTGATTCTGGCCTGAATGGCAAAGTCATGTGCAGTCTGACAAAGGATGTACCATTTGAATTAAAACCGTCATTTAAAGAAAACATGTACTCTTTGGTGACAAAAGACAAACTGGACAGAGAAACTGTGACACATTATGACATTTCAATAACAGCTACAGATTATGGCGAACCTCCACTTTCCACAGTCAAAACGTTGAGTATTCAGGTATCAGATGTGAATGATAACGCCCCAGAGTTCTCACATAGTGCATTTGAAATATATTTGAATGAAAACAATAATCCTGGACCATCAATATTTTCTGTAACTGCAATTGATAAAGACTTAAACGACAATGCAGCAGTGTCATACAGTTTAATTAGAGGGAAAGGTGGTCGTAATGATATGGCATCTTTTCTGAATATTAATTCTGATAATGGAGATATTTCAGCACTAAAGGGTTTTGACTTTGAAAGTCTGAAAACGTTCCAGTTCCAAGTTGTCGCCTCAGATTCTGGAACTCCGTCACTCAGCAGCAACGTCACAGTGAACGTGTTCATTCTGGACCAGAACGACAACGCTCCAGTCATCCTGTACCCAGTCAGCTCTAACGGTTCTGCTGAAGGTGTGGAGGAGGTTCCCCGCAATGTGAACGCAGGACACTTGGTGACTAAAGTCAGAGCCTATGCGCTGATATAGGATATAACGGCTGGCTGCTGTTTTCACTGCAGGAAGTGACTGACCACAGTCTGTTTGGGTTGGACCGCTATACAGGACGGATCAGAACCCTTCGCTCATTCACAGAGACGGACGAGGCTGAGCATAAACTGGTCATACTGGTGAAAGAGAATGGGAACGTGTCCTCTCAGCAACAGCTACTGTGGTGGTCAAAGTTGTGGAGCCCAAAGAGGCTTTTGCTGCCGCTGATGTTAAAAGTGCAACAAAGGATGAGGAGGATAATAACGTGACTTTCTACCTGATGATAACTTTGGGCTCAGTTTCAACTCTTTTTCTTATCAGTATCATCGTGCTGATTGCAATGCAGTGCTCTAAATCCACAGACTACACTTCTAAATATGTACAAGAGCCTAATTATGACGGGACCCTGTGTCACAGCATCCAGTACAGATCTGGAGAGAAACGCTACATGCTAGTTGGACCCAGAATGAGTATAGGATCTACTATAGTCCCGGGCAGCCACGCCAACACACTCATGCTGCCTGACAGGAGGACACCTGGAGAGGTAAGACATTAAAAGATTGTGTTTTACAATGTACTTATGAGCATATAATTCTTTATTTGTTTATTAATCGTAGTTTGATTCTTAGTGTTTCTGCAAAGCCGTTTGAACAGAAAAAAGTACCAAAAATAATGTTCAACAACGTTTGATTACCACTCATGTTCATGTCTCGTTCATATTAAAGTCATTTACATTGACAGTTTCTTTAGAAGTTGGTAGATGCTCGGCTATGCTCTCATTTATTCCCGTGTGGGTTGTAATGTATGCAAACTCCTTTGATTAAGAACACTGTCCATGGTGCTGAAATGAAAATGGTCTAGCTTCCCAGACCAAAACGGTATTTAATCTGTATTTTGGAATATGTGGTTAGTGCGTTTTGGGCATTTAATCATCATGGTATTTCTTCTTTTCACCAGCTAAATTAAAAGCTTGAATATATTGCAGTGTTTCTATTGGGTTTAATATTAGACATAAATAATGTAAGTATTCCTGATGTTGCTGTCTATGGGACTTAAACACAGGATTGTGTCATACACATAACGTTAAAGAACACAATAAAACGTATTAAACTTATTAATTAATTGTCCTCTATATCAGAGGATTTGTCAAAGAATGCATGACTTCAAAATATATATAAAAATAGTGCAGTTTTCTAAATACCTCTGGGTGTCACTCTTACATTGAGAAACCGACAACAGTACTATCCCTCCCCTTTCAAGGCTTTTATTTTCTAGTGAACAGAGCGCACACGATATTTGAATCAAGCACGAGCCGATGGAATCACGCTTCGTTTTCTGAAAATGTGCGATATTCAGGGAATTGGACATATATAATTGTTCGTTGGAGTAACAGCCTGCGGTGTGTTGTTGGATAACGATGGGGATGGATTCAAAATTTCGGACAAAGGACTGCTCCTGGTTTGCTTTTTATTTGGCTCTGCTGCTGTTCGGACAACTGACTTTGGCTCAGATAAGATATTCTATTCCCGAGGAGGTACAAGACGGAGCTGTTGTTGGAAATGTCGCAAAGGATCTTGGTCTCGACATCAACTCTTTGGTCGCTCGGCGGTTCCGTGTCGTATCTGGAAGTAAGGACGCTATTTTTGCGGTAAACCAGCACAATGGCGCATTGTACGTCGACAAGCACATTGACAGGAGGAGCTCTGCCAGGGCAGCGGTGCTTGTCTGATGGAGCTAAAGATCCTGGTTGAAAGCCCTTTGGAAATACACTACGTCGTTGTAGAAGTCACTGATGTAAATGATCACGCTCCTAGTTTTCCTGAAAGGAACAGATATTTGAAATAGCTGAGCATACATTACCAGGAAGGCGATTTCAACTGCACACTGCTCGTGATCCCGATGCGGAGTGAACTCCATCCGTACATACACGGTGTCGACAAATGAACATTTTGAAGTAAATATCCGTCAAAGCGATGCGGGTAAGATACCATTTTTAGTGCTGAAGAAGTCGTTAGACCGAGAACAAACGAATAAACATGATATACTCGTTACAGCACTTGATGGAGGTAAACCTCCCAAATCTGGGACACTAAATGTTTCTATTATTGTTCTTGACAGTAATGATAATCGTCCTATATTTAGTCAGGAGATTTATCAAATTGAATTACAGGAAAACGTTTTGGTTGGTACTTCTATATTTAAAATGAATGCAACAGATCTGGATGAGGACACGAATGGGAAAGTTGAGTACAGTCTCGGAAAAACATTAACTGCGAAAAAATATGACATGTTTGAATTGGACAAACTAAAGTGGTGAAATTATAGTTAAAGGTAAGTGGGTAGAAGAAACGACAGAATAGAGACTTGCGTCGAGGCATGAGATAAAGGAACGCCTCCACTGATAGGTGAGTGTAGAGTTAATGAAAGATTAAGTGTCAATGATAATCCCCAGAAATAAATAACATCATGTCAAAACACAGTGTCTGAAGACTCAAACCTGGAACAGATTATCTCATTATAAGTGTCACGGATAAAGACCAGATGTGGTAACTGAATATTATTTAACACTTATTCAAAATCATGCTTTGCGAATAAAACCCTCCTATAAGAGAATATATATTCAGTTTTACTGGAAGAGTTTGGATCAGATGTCTTTACTTATGAAATAATGATAAGCGAACAGATATATGTGGGAACTCATTATCTACTGTTAAACACTGAATATTCCAGATATCGGATTTAATGACACATATCCACATTTTCTCTGAAATCCATTCAGTTTTACCCTGTTTTAGAAATACGTCCTGAAATTCAATTGTTCGTTCTCCAAACGGACAAAGAGCTGAATGACAATGCAGTTAATCATATAAGTAGTGAGAGAGGTAGTCAGAATGACATCATGTCTTTCCTCAATATAACTCTGATAACGGACACATATCCGCTCTAAAGTTTTGACTTTGAAAGTCTGAAGACGTTCCAGTTCCAAGTTGTCGCCTCAGATTCTGGAACTCCGTCACTCACAGCAACGTCACAGTGAACGTGTTCATTCTGGACCAGAACGACAACGCTCCAGTCATCCTGTACCCAGTCAGCTCTAACGGTTCTGCTGAAGGTGTGGAGGAGGTTCCCGCAATGTGAACGCAGGACACTTGGTGACTAAAGTCAGAGCCTATGACGCTGATATAGGATATAACGGCTGGCTGCTGTTTTCACTGCAGGAAGTGACTGACCACAGTCTCTTTGGTTGGACCGCTATACAGGACGGATCAGAACCCTTCGCTCATTCACAGAGACAGACGAGGCGGAGCATAAACTGGTCATACTGGTGAAAGACAATGGGAACGTGTCCCTCTCAGCAACAGCTACTGTGGTGGTCAAAGTTGTGGAGCCCAAAGAGGCTTTTGCTGCCGCTGATGTTAAAAGTGCAACAAAGGATGAGGAGGATAATAACGTGACTTTCTACCTGATGATAACTTTGGGCTCAGTTTCAACTCTTTTCCTCATCAGTATCATCGTGCTGATTGCAATGCAGTGCTCTAAATCCACAGACTACACTTCTAAATATGTACAAGAGCCTAATTATGACGGGACCCTGTGTCACAGCATCCAGTACAGATCTGGAGAAACGCTACATGCTAGTTGGACCCAGAATGAGTATAGGATCTACTATAGTCCCGGGCAGCCACGCCAACACACTCATGCTGCCTGACAGGAGGACTCCTGGAGAGGTAAGACAAAATGCATTGCTTCAAAACATGTTTACAGGCGAGCCATTCCAACTCTCCCCTAGCTGAGTGCACATGGACATACATGTGTCCAAAACGACGTCATAAGATGATGATAACACACTCAAAAAACGATTCAAGCCCTTCTTAGAGGTAACTCAATTAAATATTTTTTAAAACATTGAAATAAATCAATTACAAAACGAAGATATATATATATATATATATATATATATATATATATATATATATATATATATATATTTCATGGGTGTAACACAAAATGTAGGAATACTTTCATTTATTAGATTTATTTAGGTTTCACTCACAAAAACGATTCAAGTCTTCTTAGAGGTGACTCAATTAAATATAGTTTAATACATTGAAATAAATCAATTACAAAATGAAGATATTTATATTGGTGAACAACACAAAATATAAAAAGAATTCTTTCGCTCAAAATTAATGTTTAATTTGCGCATGGGCCAGCTGAAAATCAGTTTGTTCACAAGATGAACACGCTTTCAGGGCTGGTGCTTAGTGGGTAGCACTGTCGCCACACACAGTAAGAGGTTGTGGGCTCGATTCCCAGTCAGAGACGGTCCTGTTGTGTGGGTTTTGTTCTCAGGTGGGTTCACAGCTTCCTCTCAGTCCAAAGACTTGCTGTCAGGTTAATTCATCTCTATATTGTGTCCATAGGTGTGAATCTGAGAGTGAAGATAGTTGTATTTCTCTATGTGACCCTGGATGGACTGGTGGCCTGGATGGACTGGTGGCCTGTCAGTGACCCTCGCCCAATGTCAGCTGGAGTGGAAACTCCCAAAGACCTTTAAAAGCGTTAGAATAGACTATATAATTTCAATTTATATTTTGAGTTGGACAAACACAAATTAATTTAATTAAATGAATAGTATTTATTTTAGATGTGTTTGATAAAATGAGTTGGACTAACTCATTTTACATTATGTGCACTGATGTGCTAAATTTGAGTTAAGGTTATTGTATAAGTATTGGATGGAAAACCTGCAACACTTTGGTGAGTTCATCAATAGAGCCCATTTCTTTTGAGTGCATGGAGTTTAAAACAAAAATATGAAACCTAAAAAGAGTGTGGAAGTAATACCTTCTTGGCTGTCACCTCATTTAAGTTTCTTCAGATCATATATATTGTTCTATTTTTTATATAATATATTAATTAGATAAGTGACACTTCTTTGATAAAAAGTGATTATTTCTGAGATAGTACTGATCGCTGTCCATGGTCCTGTAATATATTGACTTTTGCTTTCCATGAGCACAAGAGTGCGATGTATGACAAAAGAATTAAGCCTGCATATTTAATATTAATATTTCCTTTTAATTTTGATTATTATTATTATTATTTAATTAATGAATTGTGTTATTACAAAGCAGCTGAACAGTTTAGATTATACACTTTTGATATAATTTGTTTCTCAAAATTAGCCTTTTCGTAGTCGATTTGCTAAAAAAACGAACATCCTGTAATTTTAACTGAGACAGCATGGTTGAAAAACGGCTCAATTTAACAAGACAGTTTAAAACCCAAGAACAGTATGCTGTGTAAAGAACATAATGATCTGCAAAAACAAAAACAATCCTCTTTATGGGAGCTGAAGTGTGTTTCGTTTCTGGTCTAAAAACAAACGAACGTGATATAATGTACAGAGGCAACCATCTCACATTCTGCAGTGATAACTGAAGATCATAATTGTCCTGTAACGTGAATCTCCATCTCACACCCAACTGTGTGTCATTGCTGTTTAGTTCCCACCCCCTGGCAACATTCTCACTTCGTACTGACCCGGATCGTCTCCTTTTACGTAGATGGTCGGTTTGTCCAGATTTGTTGGATTTAAGTTAATATATGAACATACGGACGTGTTGGATTAATTATATGCATCAGAGCAGTGAGGTCTTTGTGAAGAGTTATTGATGTTTTCGCGTTCAGCCATGGAACAAGAAGATCCTCGAGACGAAGGGCGAGAGGATATTTTGAATACTGCGTGGTTGCAGTACTTTTGTGCAGACTTCTGCTAATCACGATATTTCCATCTCTGAAAGTCAACAGAAGGAACTGTGGTTGGAAATAAACAAAAGGACACCAGGATTGGACAAAGCTCACTGAGACAGGGGTATCAGTTGTTTCTAGTAATGCCGATCATCTTTTCCATGTGAATCAGAATGACGGTGTCCTGTATGTGAGCCGTAAGATAGACAGAGGTGTGCACTGAGCAGTACGTGTTTAATTAATCTAAAAACGGTGCTAGAAACCCTCTGGAGGTGCATTATGTTGTCGTGGAGGTGCTGGATATAAACGACACATTCTCCAAGTTTCCTGAAAGTAACAACGTTGGAGATGTCAGAGTCTGTAACACCCCTGAAGTGCGTATCAATTAAATGCCGCACGTGATTCAGACAGTGGTCATTTCTCCAGTAACGCAAACTCGGTGACGACAATGATCTGCTTCCGTTTGGAAGTTAAGGATAAAGGAAGATGGTAAAATGCAATATTAATGGTTAAAAAAGAGCAACAGATAAGAGAACTGCAGAGTCACTCGTTGGTACTGACAGCACTGGACGGAGAAAACCTCCGAAATCTGAACAGATTAATATTTTTAGTAAATGTTACAGATGTTGTGATACTTGCACCTCAAACTTTTCTCGAAAGGTTTATTCTGTGATGTTGAATAGAAATGTCCAATAGGCACAACAGTCATACAAGTGAATGCAACTGATTTCGTCAAGGGTCCAAACAAGTAGTTTACTCGTTACTATCAATCAAAAGATTATTACAGGTGATTTGATATAAATCCATTAACAGGAGATCATTGTGAAAGTTTAATAGATTATGAGAGGATAGAATTTGAAGTTGAAATTCGGAAGCATCAGATAAAGATCTTGCTCCTCTGGCAACAGAAAAGCGTTATGATCAAAATAGTTGACATTAATGATACTTGCACCTGAAGATTGAAGTAGCGTCATTTCAAACTCCATCCCTGAAGGAATTCAAGACCTGGAACTACAGTTGCCCTTATTAGTGTAAATGACTTGGACTCTGGTCTCAATGGAAAATGATTTCCTCCATAGTTGAGGATATTCCTTTTGCTTTATCACCATCTTTAGAGCAACATGTATTCATTTAGTCTACGTCACCTCTGTAGACAGAGAGACAGTCAACGTGTGATGTCACAATTGTTACGAAATGGCCAGCCTTCATTATCATCTGAAAGAAAAGACAATAAGTGTTGTGGTGTCAGACGTGAATGACCAGCAACAGTCAGAGTTTTCCTAGTCATATACTTTCTATGTCCTGAAGCTAATGAGCCAGGAGCCTCTGTGTTTTCTGTTAGAGCTTTGACCCATGATGAGACAGACAGTAACTCTATATCCTATATCATGTTATAAGAATGAAACAAAGAATAATAAAAAGTAACTTCATTTCTCCAACATTATACTGAGAAACCAGAATATTTTGGCTCTAAAGTTTGGCTTTGAAAGTCTGAAAGGCGTTCCAGTTCCAAGTTGTCGCCTCAGATTCTGGAACTCGTCACTCAACAAGCAACGTCACAGTGAAACGTCAGTGTTCATTCTGGACCAAACGACAACGCTCCAGTCATCCTGTACCCAGTCAGCTCTAGCACGGTTCTGCTGAAGGTGTGGAGGAGGTTCCCCCTGTGCAATGTGAACTTGCCAATGGGACACTTGGTGACTAAGTCAGGAGCCTATAGCTGATATAGAGGATATAACTTGGCTGGCTGCTGTTTTCACTGCAGGAAGTGACTGACCACACAGTCTCTTTGGGTTGGACCGCTACTGCAGGACGGATCCAAGAACCCTTCGGCTCATTCACAGAACAGACGAGGCAGTGAGACATAAGAGCTGGTCATACTGGTGAAGACAATGGGGCGATGTCCCTCTCAGCAACTTGGCAGCTACTGTGGTGGTCAAGTTGTGGAGCCCAAAGGGCTTTTGCTGCCACTGATGTTAAAAAAAGGTGCAACATAAGGATGAGGAGGATAATAACGTGACTTTCTACCTGATGATAACTTTGGGCTCGAGATTTCAACTCTCTTTTCTTATCAGTATCATCATTACTTGAGAATTACAATGCAGTGCTCTAAATCACAGACTACACTTCTAAATATGTACAAGAGCCTAATTATAGACGGGACCGCATACAGCATCCAGTATTACAGATCTCTGGAGAGAAACGCTACATGCTAGTTGGACCCAGAATGAGTATAGGATCTACTATAGTCCCGGGCAGCCATGCGTAACACACTCATGCTGCCCTGACAGGAGGACTCCTGGAGAGAGGTAAAGACAAAATGCATTGCTAAAACATGTTTACAGACAAGCCATGTATTCCAACTCCCCCCGAGAAGTGTGCATTTGGACAGACATATGTCCCCAAAAACAATATCATAAAATGATGATTAACAGTATTTGTATAAAAACAGAAACCTAAAAAGCATTTTTATTTATATTTTTTACATATTATATTAGTTTGATTAGTGAACACTTCTTTTTAAAAGTGATTGGCTACAAAGAGTTGTGATCGCTGTCCATGATACCTGTAATCTCTGTTGACTTTTGCTATTTCCAACGCACAATTGAGTCTGCCAGTATGGGAAATGAGTAAACACACGTGTTTAGTAATGTTCGCTTCAAAATATTTAGTCATCATTAACATGACACGCTCAACTGCAGGTTAGACCGTTTTTATTGAATTGTTTTTTTTTAACGTTGTGGCCTCCATCTTTCCAGGTCGATTTGCTAACAAAAAGAAACATGTAATATGCATAGCTCTGTAGTGGTATATATGTTACAGGTAGCGGATTGGGTACCTAGTAAGCGAGATGATATTATTCTGTTAACGGGGACTTTACACTGACCTTGCAGCATTCACGTAGTGTCATTTAGCATCACTCCCACAAGAATACCATTTGATTTCAAATTCAAATCCATAAATTGCAAACATATTTATGAATCGCATTCCAAATATATTCCTCCATGCATCAATATTGCACATTACATTTGTGTTAGTCAACAACACCCTCGGCAGGCGTGATGGTGTGGCTATTTTTAGCTAACTCAGCACATGGCTATTCAAAACTAGTCTTTCACATAAACTTATAAACCTACATTTACAGACATTCGTCTCCTCCTATATAGCTTCTGCTAAACGGCAACTTCACTGACAATCTTATTTACTTCTGTTCTTTCCAGGGCTCTCCAAGTTTGAAGACAGGCGGCGTGATGTCATCATCAATATATCCCCCCGCCCCCAGAACCCAGAAACTTTGGGATATCCAGTTGCACGCAATTCCAGGATGCTTTATTTTGATTGGCTGCTTTCGGACTTTAAATCTTCACCGCAGATACAATCTATATTGTTTCCTCATGAAGCTGTGTGTAGCCAATTTTTGTTGTTTTGTTTTTGATTGGCTGTGCATCGCCTCACTGTGGGAGACTCATTATACATTAAATAACCTATAGTTGTTTTTTTAGCGTAGAGAAATACGATGTGAAACCGAAATGCGTGACTGTCGCTCAATGCGTACCAATTAGAGCCTGTTGTTTTCTCACCCACCTGTAAACAGGACACACAAATAACACCACGTACATTTACATCCGGTCATTGCGCGTCACTCCGGCAGAATGAGGAAACGTCAACTGCGACGTTGTGCTCGTAAATCACTCCACTGTCGCAAAGCTTGCCTGACGCAAAATAGAGCATCACCCTGCCTTCTGCTGCTACCGCAGGTGAAATGTAAGTCTATACAAAATAAGCATTTCACTTCCTACATAATATAATGTTCACTATGAAACTATTACTTGTCAATCGAAACAAAACACATTACATACATGTGCAAACACGTTGGTGGGCGTCACATATACATGCTGTCCTCTTGGTGTCACTGTAACATCGACGAGGCCATAACATACTGCTTGCCTCCCCAAAAAAGCTTTTGTTCGGAACCTCACAACAGGGATACATTTGATGTCAGACCGAGGATGAGAACGTGTGGTGGTCGAATATAGAAAACAGATTTTTTTATGCAGAAAACCGGCTCCGGTGGGCAAATACTTTGTTGGATAATGATGGGGAGTGAAAGAGGATATCGCTCACGTGACTATTGGTTTGCTTTTTATTTTTCCTTACTGCTGTGTTTCGGAAATCAGACTTTGGCTGAATTGAGATACTCTCTCCCAGAAGAGATGAAGGAAGGTACCGTTGTTGGAAATGTTGCCAAGGATCTTGGTCTGGAGAAAACCTCTTTGATTGATCGACGGTTTCGAGTTGTGTCTGGATCTAAGGACGCTTTTTTCGAGGTAAACCCGGACAATGGTGCCTTGCAGGTCCGTAAGAAAATCGACCGAGAGGAGCTGTGTCACGGTAGTGGTGTGTGCTTAATGGAGCTCAAAATCCTTGTTGAAGACCCTTTAGAAATGCACCACGTAGTTGTAGAAATAACTGACGTAAATGACCAGTCACCTAGTTTTTCTGAAAATGAACAACAATTTCAAATAGCAGAACATACATCTCTGGGAACGCGATTTGAATTACATGCGGCCCGCGACCCGGATGCTGGAATTAATTCAATTCGCACATATACATTAACGTCAAATGATAATTTTGAAATAGAAATAAGCCGAAGTGATGATGATAAAATACCATTTTTAGTGCTGAAGAAATCATTAGACAGAGAACAAAAGAATACACTCGCGCTAATGGTAACAGCATTTGATGGAGGTAAACCGCAACGATCAGGCGTACTAAATGTTTCTATTATTGTTATTGATATTAATGATAATCGTCCGACATTTCGTCAAGATACTTACCATATAGAAATATATGAAAACCTCCCAGTTGGTACTATTGTTACAAGAGTGAATGCAACAGATCCAGATGAAGGGACGAATGGCGAACTAGAGTACAGCTTCAGTAGAACATTAGGACGTAAAGTTTACGAAATATTTGAATTAGATAATTTAAGTGGAAAAATTAAACTGAAAGGAGTCGTGGATTTTGAGGACTCTGAGATTTTTAAACTAGATGTTCAGGCATCTGACAAAGGAACACCTCCGTTAACAAGCAAGTGTAAAGTCATTATAAAGATAAAAGACGAAAATGACAACCATCCGGAAATAGAAGTAACATCATTGTCAAATACAGTGCCTGAAGATTCAAAGCTTGCCACAGTTATTTCACTTATAAGTGTGACAGATAAAGACTCCGGTGTCAATGGAAAAATTATCTCACGCATATCAGAGGGCGTGCCTTTTGAATTAAAGACTTCTTATAAGGAAAATATATATTCAATTGTCACGAAAAGATGTTTGGATCGGGAGGAGGTGTCACATTATGAAATAACAATAACAGCCACAGATTGTGGTGAACCTCCATTATCTACTGTTAAAACACTGAATATTCAGATATCAGATGTAAATGACAACAGACCACATTTCTTGCAAAATCCATTACAGTTTTACCTGTTAGAAAATAACATTGCAGGACATTCAATTGTCTCTGTTACCGAACGGACAAAGACGTGAATGAAAATGCAGCTGTGTCGTATCATATTGTCAGAGGAAGGAGTGAAAATGACCTAACGATATTTCTAAATATAAACTCTGATAACGGACACATTTCCGCTCTAAAAAGTTTTGACTTTGAAAGTCTGAAGACATTCCAGTTCCAAGTGGTCGCCTCAGATTCTGGAACTCCGTCACTCAGCAGCAACGTCACAGTGAACGTGTTCATTCTGGACCAGAACGACAACGCTCCAGTCATCCTGTACCCAGTCAGCTCTAACGGTTCTGCTGAAGGTGTGGAGGAGGTTCCCCGCAATGTGAACGCAGGACACTTGGTGACTAAAGTCAGAGCCTATGACGCTGATATAGGATATAACGGCTGGCTGCTGTTTTCACTGCAGGAAGTGACTGACCACAGTCTCTTTGGGTTGGACCGCTATACAGGACGGATCAGAACCCTTCGCTCATTCACAGAGACGGACGAGGCGGAGCATAAACTGGTCATACTGGTGAAAGACAATGGGAACGTGTCCTCTCAGCAACAGCTACTGTGGTGGTCAAAGTTGTGGAGCCCAAAGAGGCTTTTGCTGCCACTGATGTTAAAAAGTGCAACAAAGGATGAGGAGGATAATAACGTGACTTTCTACCTGATGATAACTTTGGGCTCAGTTTCAACTCTTTTCCTCATCAGTATCATCGTGCTGATTGCAATGCAGTGCTCTAAATCCACAGACTACACTTCTAAATATGTACAAGAGCCTAATTATGACGGGACCCTGTGTCACAGCATCCAGTACAGATCTGGAGAGAAACGCTACATGCTAGTTGGACCCAGAATGAGTATAGGATCTACTATAGTCCCGGGCAGCCACGCCAACACACTCATGCTGCCTGACAGGAGGACTCCTGGAGAGGTAAGACAAAATGCATTGCTTCAATACATGTTTACGAGCAAGCCATCCCAACTCTCCTGGACAGACATATGTCCAAAACAATGTCATAAAATAAATATAACAGTGGAGTTCAACAACAAAAAGAAACATAAAAGCGTGTGAGTGATATGCTGCTTGGCTGCCACATCATTTAAGTTTCTTTAACACTTCTATTTGTTATATTTTATATGTAATATATGAATAAGATAACTGAGCACTTCTTTTGGTAAATGTGATTGACCCGTTATCGCTGTCCATGGTCCTGTAATATGTTGACTTTAGCTTTTTCCGAGCACAAGAGAGTGTGCGGGTATAAGAAATAAGGAGTAAACAAACGTATTTAATAGTAATTTTCCTTCAAATATT
>JAYMGU010000114.1:0-12500 GCA_036178185.1 Liparis tanakae
GACGAAGGAGAGGCAGCGGTAGAAGCGTGTTGTCAGGTGAGATCCAGACTGAAGAAGAAGAGCAGCCGATGTAGAGCGTGTTGTCAGGGTGAGATCCAGACTGAAGGAGAGCAGCCGGTAGAAGCGTGTTGTCAGGTGAGATCCAGACTGAAGGAGAGAGCAGCCCGGACAGAAGCGATGTTGTCAGGTGAGATCCAGACTGAAGGAACTGGCAGCGGTAGAGCGTGTTTATCTGGGTAAGAATCCAGACTGAAGGAAGGCAGCGATGAGCGTGTTGTCAGGTGAGGTCCGACTGAAGAGCATGATGAAGCGTCATTGTCAGGTGAGATCCAGACTGAAGGAAAACGATGACGATGATGTTGTCAGGTGAGGAATTAGACTAGAAGGAAGAGCAGCGACTGTAGGCGTGTTGACCAGGTGAGATCCAGACTGAAGGAGAGAGCAGGAGAGTCAGCGACTGCTCCACAGCAAAGCCAGAATCATCAAAGCTCTCCTTGAACCCGAGGCATCTCTCCTGATCGGGAGACCAGCTTACCCGTGCAGGGTACTCAGAGTCTCTGCTCAGGTACTTTCATCGGTGATGAAGCGGAGGGGCGTTCAGGTACTCGCGGTGATGAGCGGAGAGGGGCGTTCAGGTACTCGCGCCGCGCTCGGTGATGAGCGGAGAAGGGCGTTCAGGTACTCTTTATCGGTGATGAAGCGGAGGGAGCGTTCAGGCCTACTCGCCGGTGATGAATGTGTTGGAGGGGCGTTCAGGTACTCATGGGTGATGAACGGAGGGACGTTGAACCGCGAGGGCAGCGGACCGGCAGCTGCTCCAGCGGGAACACCTGCAACAAGTCTCCCACCGAGAGGGCCACTCCTCCACCACCTGTTCCTTGGACACCTGGTCCAGGAAGATCACGACCGAGCCAGAACAAAAAAGCCCAACCACCAAACAAGTCAACTAAGTGAACCCAAACTAATAAGCCACACTCAATAAATACATGAAACTATAGAGAAACAAACAGACACACACACACACCTCCTTCAGCCAGCTCTCACTCACACAACCTGCTCTCACTCACTTTCGACGTCAACTGAGAGAGAGAAGACAGAGAGACAGAGAGGGGAGACAGACAGAGAAGACAGAGATTTTTTTGATTTTTTGAAAAACACTTTGTTACATTTTCTTATCTCTTACAACGTTTCTTTAAAAATAAAGTGTTTAAAAAAATCAGGTTGTTTAAAATGAAATTCACACAAAAACAACAATACTAAAAACAAAAATAAAACATGTTTTAACGAATAAAGGTAGGCGCAAATACCAGCTCCTCCTCCACCACCGAGCAAACAATACCATTAAAACACCACCTCTGTTTAAAAGCATCCAGGTCTCCAATGTGTTTGTAAAACCTGAACTCCAGCCAAGTCTGGCTCTGATGTTGCAAGAGCCACACTGCCCGACCTCCGTCCCTCTCTGTTTTCCAACGGGATTTTCTTGTCAGATAAATTGCCATCTTGGCTTCTCCGGATAGGAAGTTTAGGAGCTGCCACTTTTCTTTTCTGTCTTCTTGTAGGCAGCTCCCATGATAAAAGCCTTCTCTGTAAAATGACATTAAAAAGACTAAAAACAATGTTAAAAGAGAAGAAACTCAAAAGTCTCTTACACTCATTAAAAACATGGTAAATAGTCTCCGGAGGTCACAGAAAGGGCACCGGCTCAGGACAAGCGGGATTGATCACTGAGATAAAAAGCGTTGCCAGCGACAGCACCGTGTAAAATCGCCACTGGAGGTCAGCGGTCCTTTTCTTTAGGGAGGCTTGTATAGGACCCCTGCGGGCCAGGTCCTCCTGGACCAAGTCTCTTTGACCACACAGTGGGCGGCCTGTTGCACAGTCCGGACCTGTTGATGGTTTCACAATGTTAAAATACAGAGTCTTCTTGTCTGCTTTTTTTAGTGTACATACTTCTCGTGGGTCGTTTTTAGCAGGGGCGGTGAGCCCCGGGCTGAGATGTCTGGGAAGGGGTCTGCAGGGTCGGCTCTGTCTTCTTCTGGCTGTAGTCGTTGAGGCTCCTCTCCGCCCGGTCAGCCTCTGCCTCCACAGCTCAGAGCCTCCTCGCCACCCGTCCGGAATGCAGGCCCAGCAGAGCCCAGGGCCTGGGGTCCTCAGCGTCGGCCCCTGCCTCCACCAGGTGCTGCAGGCAAAGGGTCTTTTGTTCGCAGCAGCGCCCCGTTAGTCCAGGGTGGCGCTGCTGCTTATGTCCATTTTGCTCTGTAGATTAAGGTTCTCTCAACAACCAGAACAGAGATTCAGACTGTGGGCACCTTTCATGACTTAAAAGAGCCCGACTTAAAAATACCCTGATAAAAGGAGGCAGCCCTTGGCTTTAAGATGCTGGAGTCTATTAAAAACAGAGCAGTATCCAGCCCCAGGTGGTCAGCACGTCTGAGGATGCAGCTGGCCACGTCTGCCACACTAAAACCCCAGGACACGTTAAAAACCTCTGAATAAACTGTAATCTAAAAGTGGCTGTCCGGCTGGCCAGGTGGACAAGGCCTGTCCCCCTCCTCTCTGGCTAAAAACAGCACCCCTGTGGCACCCAGTGTAGACCCTCCCAAAAGTCCACCATCTTCTTCTGAATGTTGGCCAGAAACCCGAGGAGGGTCTAAACCGTTAGCAGTGCCACAGTTGGGATGTGATAAGATTGTTTAAAACCAGCACTCTACCTTTAAAAGACATCTGGGGGGAGCAGCCACTTCCACTTGGGAAAGTTTCCTTCTATCTTTTCTGTGACCCTCCCAATTCTTCTGGACCATGTTTTTTTCCTAGATGAATTCCTAAATATTTAAAACCGTCCCTTTTCCATACAAGCTTTTGTGGAAGAACAGGCATCACGCCCTCCCCTGGCGAGGGCTTCGCTTTTCTCCAGTTCACCCTCGCTGCCGATGCCGTGCTAAATCCTGTACAATGTGGTTTAAAGGTCCACATCTTTCTGGCTACTAATAAAACGACAATGTAAATGCGGCATCGCCCGATAAAATCATCTTCCTATTAAAACCAGGTAAAACCAGACCATGAAGGCTAGAGCGTATCTTGATGAGGGAGCTCGAGGAGAGTGCGTAGAGCATCCCGGACAGAGCACAGCCCTGCCGGACCCTCTACCCACTCTAAAAGGCACACAGCCTGCCGTTTATCTTCAGCACCTCTCAACATCACTGTACATCACCTTGATCTTGGCGCTGAAACCAGCGCTGAACCCAAACTTCCCAGAACTTTCCAGAGGAAGCCGTGCTCAACGCGGTCAAAAGCCTTTTCCTGGTCTAGAGAAATCAGACCAGTGTCAATACCAATGAGCTGGAGACCTCCAAAACGTCCCGAATAGGGGTGGGGCGTTGTCCACCATGGACCTGCAGGGGGCGAGTAGGTCTGGTCAGTGGAGGACCTGCTCCATAGCTCCCCTCAGCCTGGAGGCGAGGACCTTGGACAAGCTTGTAATCCACACACAGCAAAGACACAGGCGCCAGTTACCGATGTCCTCGCGGGTTCCTTTCTTAGGCAATGCGTCAGTACTGCCCTCTGACAAGACATCGGCATGGAACCAGCAGCCAGACTCTCATTAAAGAGCTCCAGGATGTCCCCTCCGAGGACATCCCAGTGAGCCTATAAAACTCAGCGGGAGGCCGTCGATCCGGGGCACGGCCTCCTGCATTCCCTGCAGGGGCAGCTTTCAGCTCTTGGGGGGTTATGGGTCTGTCAGGCTCCTCATTGGTCTCCTCGGGGACCTGAGGCAGCTCCCCACAAACCCCTCGTCGACACTTCCTCCTCCTATACTCACTGGTATACAGGAGGAGGTAGAACCCACCGCTCGCTTCCAGACCTGGCTTGGCTCCACCCTCGGCTGCCCTGCGTCGCTCTTCAGTGACTGGACCACTCGCCCCTGCCCTCCTCTTCTCCAGGCCGAAGAAGAAGCTAGAGGAGTGTCCATCTCTGCAGCAGTCTGGAACGGGACCTGACCAGTCGCCTTGTACTCTCACCTCGAACAGGTCGTGAGGCCTTTCCTTTTGAGGACTTCAACATGTCCTCGATCTCCTGTGGACTCACTCAAACTTTCTAGGTCCACTATTTCAGCCTCAGGTCCTTCATAGATCTGGTGGCGTCTCTAGTGACGTTGAAAGTGTGCTGCTGACAAAGAAGTCTAATTTCAGTCTTACCATGGTCCCACCACTGCCTAAGATTGTTAAAATCACTCTTCCTCAGCCTAAAAAACACTCCAAAAATAAAAAAAGCACCTCCTAAAATTCCTATCGAAAGTTAAAACTGAATTAAAATGTATCTGGCGCTCCTGGGTAAAAGTTCCTAATAAAAACATGACATAAAACCAAAAGAATGATCAGTAAAACCAGCGGAACAATGCTGCACATTTTAAAAATACTAAAATGGTGCTTAAAACATACATACAGGTCTAACCTGGCTGAGAGATTCTTCCCTCCTAAGGTGGGACCATGTGCTGTCGGCAGTCGGGATGCATCCTTCTCCCCGTCCACCAGGCCATGAGAATGGACCAGCCTCCTCAGAACCTGCTGTGAAGCTGGATGTGTCTCTGTGTGGTTTCTGTCTTTAAAATCTTCCTCTGTGCAGTTAAAATCCCCCCAAGAATAAAAATCCTCCGAGGCACAGTCATTTAAAACATCATTAATTTTAGATAAAATAGCTTCCTCTCTGTTCCGGTTGTTGGAGCATAAACATTTATTAAAACAACAGTAAAAAGGTCGAACCGTGCTTTCACTAGGAACAGCCTCCCCCGGCGATGTGTTTGACCTCCAGTGACTTGGGACTGAAGGCCCTGGACAAGAGGAAGCCCCTCCTCCGCTGAGGTTGGTGTTGTGGCTCAGGAGGACTTCCCCCCACTCCCACTCCTCCAGTCCGCCTCGTTGGTGCTGTCGCTGTCGTCTCTTGTAAGAAAGAACATCATTGGCTTTCATCTTGTTAAATTCATAAATAGATGTTCTCTTCTTACAATCCCTCGCTCCATTACGTTTAAAACTCTGACTCTGAATGTGCTCATTAAAAGAAAGAGTTTAAAAACAAATAAAACTTAAAAACAACAAATCAATTAAAAAAGACACATTGGAGCTCTCCACCTCCTGCTGGATGCAAAGCTTGACCTTTAATAAAATCTTTTTAATTCTAAAAATCTCCTGCATATCTTAATGTTTTTTTGCCATGTGATAGCGGCAGGAGTAGTCAAAGGGCACGGGGTCACGGAAGGACTCCCTGACCTCTACATCTCTTTTATTTTATATAAAAACAGGCTGATCTCGTCAGCTGTATATAAAACTTTTTTTCTTGACTGTTTAAAACCAGAGGAGGGTCACCGTCCACTGACCCCTCCTCACCCCCGTTTTCCCCCACCTGCCTTGCCCCCTCACTCCTCTCCTCCACCCCTGCTGGCTTTGGCCTGCCGCCCGTCACTCTCACCGCTTTTTTTTCTTTTCTTTTTTTCTTTCTGCACCCCCCCTTCCTCCTCATCCATCTCCACCTGCTCAGCCCCCCCCTCACCTGCACCGTCTTCCTCCGCCCCTATGACTCCATCCACCTGCCCTACTACCTCCATGGGCTTTACACCACTATTTTCTTTGTTCTTTTTATTTTCTTTTCTCCTCCTCATCAATTTCCACCCCTCTTGACCTCCCTTCTAACCCCGTACCACCATCACCCCGTAGCCCCCATAGCTTTCATCAACACTAGTTTTTTGTTTTTTAATCTGTGTCCCCTTTTTTCTCTTTTTCTTTCTTGTCCTCTTTCCTCCATCCTCTCCACCTTTCACCTCCCCCACCACACTGCTTTTGGCAGCTTCCTCCCCTAACTTTTTTTGGTCTGTTTTTTTTTTTTTCTTACCCTCATCACTTCCCACCCACCCACCGCCTGCCTCTCGCTGCCCTGCCCAGCTACACCACCACCATCACCAACACTCACCTCATTCACACTCTCATCCACCTCACCACCTGTGGGTCGGGTACAACAGCAGTGATGCCGCTGCGCTATCCGTTGGGATCGGATCAGCAGCAGCGGCTGCTGCGGTCCCCTCCACGCCCGCTCTGGCCACGCCCTCTCAGCGACAGCGACCGTCGCGATTCCCGCCGCGGCAACAGCTGCCGCGCAGCGGCGCTCCCCAGCAGGCGCCGCGCGGCTGGGCGCCGACGGACCCGGGCCGTCCGCACCAGCTGCCGTCGGCTCGCCCGCCGAGCAGACCCTCGCGGTGTGCCCCTCCCCACGCTTGAAGCACTTCATCGCCGATGAAGATGCAAAAGATGTCGTAATCCCAATCATCTACTCGGACCGGAAGCGCAGGTTGAGCTCCTGGCTCCGGTCCTGATATCATGTAAACCGTCCTGCGGTAACTCAGGATGTGCTTCATCAAGCTCTCCTTGAAGCCGAAGCCATCTCCCTGATCGGGAGACCAGCTTGCCGTGCCGGAAGCTCTCTGCTCAGGTACTCGCCGGTGATGAACGGAGGGACGTTCAGGTACTCGCCGGTGATGAACGGAGGACGTTCAGGTACTCATCGGTGATGAACGGAGGGACGTTCAGGTACTCATCGGTGATGACGGAGGGCGTTCAGGTACCCTGCGTTCAGGTACTCGCCGGTGATGCGTTGGACTTGAGACGCGGACGGCTGCTCCAGCAGGGAACACCTGCACAAACAAGTCTCCCACCGAGACCCTCCTCCACCACCTGTTCACCTTGGACACCTGGTCCAGGAAGATCACGACCGAGCCGTTCATCTTGGCCGCGGTCTTCACGCTGCGAACCGAACCGACCTTCTCCCCCCGACTCCCGGGCCAACTCCTCCACGCTACACGGGGTGTCACCCCAACTCCTCCACTACGGGGTGTCACCGGCAACTCCTCCACGCTACGGGGTGTCACCGGCCAACTCCTCCACGCTACGGGGTGTCACCGGCCATCTTCATGCGTGACTCCTCGTGGTAAGTGACACCGCGTCGATCATGACGCCGCGCGCCGCACCGGGAGACACCGGCAGGGAGAAACCCAGAAAAAACCCACTAAACACGCAAACAAATGAAACTAAACTAAAAATGTGAACTAATAAGCCACATTAAATAAATACATGTACCTATAAAGAAACGAACAGACAGAGAGACACATACACGCTCCTTCAGCCGCTCTCACGCACACACACAACCTGCCTCACTCACTCACAGCGCAGACTGAGAGAGACAGAGAGGAGAGAGAGAGGGAGAGAGAGAGGAGAGGAGGGAGAGGAGAGAGAGAGAGGGGGTAGAGACAGAAGAGGGGGAGAGAGAGAGAGGTGTCTGCATCTACAACCTCTCTATCATGTCTTATTCTGAAGTTCTCGTTTCATCATCTTTTATTGTGAAAACCTATCGACGCCAATAGGCTGACCTGATAGTTATTGATCTGTGATCAGCTCGTGTCAGGATACAGACCATAATGTCACATCACCCGCAGTAGCGATGTCGAGAACATCAACGCTTCTTCTTTATGGATCCTGTTTCATGTTATTATTGATATCATTATGATCACCGTTATTATTATAACTATGATCAATATGACGATGACGTCATCATCGTCGCTGTAATAACGACGAACGTGACCAGAAGCGGGCGACACAAACTGCCGCGTCAGACCGTGTCAGCCAATCAGCGTCAGGTGATCACAAGCAGTCCGCACCGGCGATGACGTCATCCTCTCCCGGTATTCTCCGAAACAGACAGACGCAGAGACGGCGTGATGAAGCGGTTCCGCCTGTCTGTCTGTCCGCATGTCTGTCTGTCTGTTTCGGTGCATACCGGGACATGATGACGTCATCGCCGGTGCGGACTGCTTGTGATCACCTGGACGCTGATTGGCTGACACGATCTGAGAGAGAAACCAAATGAAATCGGAATCACGACCAGATGAAAGAAAACAAACCTGCAGCCGGAAGAGATCCACCTGTCTGTCCGTCCACCTGTCTGTCTCTCTCTCTCGGTCTGCTCTTCCGCAGGAGAGGATGGAGAAGAGGAGGCGGATGCGGATGCGGCCGTAGGTCCCCGGATGTAGGGCAACCATGAGAATTCATACGAACGACCCTTTTAATAAACACTGTGACGTCATTCACAAAACATGTAAATATACACCATGTAAAATATTTAAATATATAAATATATTATATAAAATGTTAATATATATATATATATATACATTATATAACATGTTATATTAATATTATATAACATGTTAAAATATACATTATATAATATGTTAATATATATACATTATATAACATGTTAAAATATCAATACATTATACAATATGTTAATATATATATACACTATATAACATGTTAACACTGTACATATACATTATATAACATGTTAATATATATATACATGATATAAAATGTTAAAATATATATACATTATATAACATGTTAAATTATTTATACATTATATAACATGTTAATATATATATATATACATTATATAAAATGTTAAAATATATATACATTATATAACATGTTAAATTATTTATACATTATATAATATGTTAATATATATATATTATATAACATGATAAATATATATACATTATATAACATGTTAATGTATATACATTATATAACATGTTAAAATATATATACATTATATAACATGTTAATATATATACATTATATAATATGTCAAAATATATAAAATATATATGTCAATATTAGGGCTGAACGCGATTACAATTTTAATACGATTAATGTATGATTTCCCTGATTAATCGCGATTATTCACATTTGTAGCATAAAATCAATAATGAATACTAAAGTAGTGTGTATCGCTTGTATTTTTAAATGTTGCTCCAGATGAACTAAAGACCATAAAACTTGTTAAACACTTAACATCAGTATTTGTATAGCAATTAAATTAAATAAATGCTGTGTAAATCTCAACAAACAATGGTATCAAAACAAACACAACTAAAGCTTATTGCCATGTTGAGTGTTGATAAATGTATGGATGCGTGTCATTATATTTGTCAGGAGGCGCTGTTGCGCCTCATATGGCGTGACGTCACCATGACACCACTTCCTCATAAGGGGATGTTCTCTCTCTCTGTTTAACCTAGCGACTAGAGAGAGAGTTCGCCTGCCGCACAACAGCTGATCAGGCTGAGAGGAATAAAGAATAAATAATTAAACCTCGTTAGCAGCGATAAAATAATTGTCAGCGTTAATTCAGTGATCGTTAACAACACGATTAGCAGCGTTAGCGTCTTAACCCTATATATATATATATATATACATTATATAACATGTTCAAATATATATACATTATATAACATGATAAAATGTATACAGACCATATACCATTTTAAAATATAGCATATAGCATTAGTCATAATTGGTAGCAGTAGCTCCACCCTCCTTGTGTCCTCCTGCTGTAGCCCCGCCCTCATTGTGTCCTCCTGCTGTAGCCCCGCCCTCCTTTAACCCAAGTTCATTTACGGCTTCTGGAGCTTTCAACCTGCGACCGTCTTCATCATCTTCATCTTCATCGATCACCATCAATAACTCATCAATATCCAAACATTCAAACGATTATTTATTGTTCAGACGGAGACGTGAACGCTCTTTAACACACACACACACACAATCACCTTTTACATTGAAAAACGTTCATCTCCCGACAGGAAGCTACTTTTTCTGTCTTTTCAAATTAATACGCTCATAGAATATAAAAACAAACTTTAACATTCAATCACATAAAATTCCACAGGTGTAAATCAAAAGGCCTCCAAAAGTGAGAAGTGGACACACACACACACACACACACACACACACACACACACACACACACACACACACACACACACACACACACACACACACACACACACACACACACACACACACACACACACACACACACACACACACACACACACACACACTTATTTAAATTCTTTGATGATTATTTTCCTCATGTGATTATAAAGAAATCTGAGGAGGAGACGACATGGAGCACCCTCCTCCTCCTCCTCCTCCTCCTGCTGCTGCTGCTGCTGCTCCTCTTCCTCCTGCTGCTGCTCCTGCTCCTCTTCTTCCACCTCTTCCTCCTCCTCCTCCTGCTGCTCCTGCTCCTCTTCTTCCTCCTGCTCTTCCTCCTCCTCCCCCTCCTCTTCCTCCTCCCCCTCCTCTTCCTCCTTTTCCTCTTCCTCCTCCTCCTCCTCCCCCTCCTCTTCCTCCTTTTCCTCTTCCTCTTCCTCCTCCTCCTCCTGCTGCTCCTGTTCCTCTTCTTCCTCCTTTTCCTCTTCCTCCTCCTCCTCCTCCTGCTGCTCCTGCTCCTCTTCTTCCTCCTGCTCTTCCTCCTCCTCCTCCTCCTCCCTCCTCCTCCTCCTCCTCCTCCTCCTCCTGCTCCTCCTGCTGCTCCTGCTCCTCTTCTTCCTCCTTCCTCTTCCTCCTGCTCTTCCTCCTTCCTCCTCTCCTCTCCTCCTCCTTCCTCTTCCTCCTCTTCCTCCTCTCTCCTCCTCTTCCTCCTCCTCCTCCTCCTCCCCCTCTTCCTCCTCCTCCTCTTCCTCTTCCTCCTCCCCCTCCTCTCCCTCCTTTTCCTCTACCTCCTCCTCCTCCTCTTCCTCCTCCTCCTCCTGCTGCTCCTGCTCCTCCTCTTCTTCCTCCTCCTCCTCCTCCTCCCTCCTCTCCTCCTCCTCCTCTTCCTCCTCCTCTTCCTCCTCCTCCTCTTCCTCTTCCTCCCCCCCCTCCTCTTCCTCCTTTTCCTCTTCCTCCTCCTCCTCCCCTCCTCTCCCTCCTCTGCTCTCCTGCTTCCTCTTCTTCCTCCTTTTCTCCTCCTCCTCCTCCTCCTCCTCCTCCTCTTCCTCCTCCCCCCTCCTCCCCTCCTTTTCCTCTTCCTCCTCCTCTCCTCCCTCTCCTCCTCCTCCTCCTGCTGCTCCTGCTCCTCCTCTTCTTCCTCTCCTCCTCCTCCTCCTCCTCCCCTCCTCCCCTCTCCTCCTCCTCCCCTCCTCTTCCTCCTCTTCCTCCTCATCCTCCTCTTCCTCCTCCTCCCCCTCCTCTTCCTCCTTTTCCTCTTCCTCCTCCTCCTCTTCCTCCTCCTCCTGCTGCTCCTGTTCCTCTTCTTCCTCCTTTTCCTCTTCCTCCTCCTCTTCCTCCTCCTCCTCATCCTCCTCTTCCTCCTCCTCCCCCTCCTCTTCCTCCTTTTCCTCTTCCTCCTCCTCCTCCTCTTCCTCCTCCTCCTGCTGCTCCTGTTCCTCTTCTTCCTCCTTTTCCTCTTCCTCCTGCTCCTCCTCCTCCTGCTCCTCCTCCTCTCAGCTCCATGGAGGGATCTCTTCTCCAAACTTGCAGCAGTGAGCAGCGTTTTTAGCTTCAAACAGAATCTGAACAAAAGAAAACAGAGTTGAGAGCGAGCGAGCCGAGGACTTCGGGCGAGAGCGAGCGAGGCTCACCTGGTGGTGGGCGTGGGCCTCACACAGGTAGCACCACACCCGACAGGTGGTGGCGCTCAGCACCAAAGGGTGCTCCGCCCAGCGCGCCGTGAGCCGCCATGTGCTCGTTGGCGTGCGGCCACACAACACCTGAGCGGGACGACAGGTGAGGCAGCACACCCGGCCACGGGAGGCAGGGGTGAGGCGCTCACCTGGTAGCAGGTGAGACAGGTCAGTTCTCAGCGCTGGAGCCGCAGGCCTGCGCCCGCCCGGAAGACCTCGGCGCCCGAGGGGGAGGGCTTAACAGCATCAGGTGAGGGCACCACGACAGAGGCTCCACCACGTACAGAGGGGGCTGACCACAGAGAGACAGACAGGTGAGTCAGACAAACACAGAGGGACAGACAGGTGAGTCAGACCACAGAGAGACAGACAGGTGAGTCAGACCACAGAGAGAGACAGACAGGTGAGTCAGACCACAGAGAGACAGACAGGTGAGTCAGACAAACACAGAGAGACAGACAGGTGAGTCAGACAAACAGAGACAGACAGGTGAGTCAGACAAACACAGACAGGTGAGTCCAGATTCCTGAAGAGAGACAGACAGGTGAGTCAGACCACAGAGAGACAGACAGGTGAGTCCAGACCAGAGAGACAGACAGGTGAGTCAGACCACAGAGAGACAGACAGGTGAGCCAGACAAACACAGAGAGACAGACAGGTGAGTCAGACAAACAGAAGAGACAGACAGGTGAGTCAGACAAACACAGAGAGACAGACAGGTGAGTCAGACAAACACAGAGAGACAGACAGGTGAGTCAGACAAACACAGAGAGACAGACAGGTGAGTCAAGACAAACACAGAAGAGAGAGAGACAGACAGGTGAGTCAGACAAACAGAGAGACAGGCGGGTGAGTCAGACCACAGAGAGACAGACAGGTGAGTCCAGACCACAGAGAGACAGACAGGTGAGTCAGACCACAGAGAGACAGACAGGTGAGTCAGACAAACACAGAGAGACGAACAGGTGAGTCAGACAAACACAGAGAGACAGACAGGTGAGTC
>JAYMGU010000114.1:20000-22500 GCA_036178185.1 Liparis tanakae
TGTGTGTGTGTTACCTGTGTGTGTGTTACCTGTGTGTGTGTTACCTGTGTGTGTGTTACCTGTGTGTGTGTTACCTGTGTGTGTGTGTGTGTTACCTGTGTGTGTGTGTGTGTTACCTGTGTGTGTGTGTTACCTGTGTGTTACCTGTGTGTGTGTGTTTTACCCGTGTGTGTTACCTGTGTGTGTGTCACCTGTGTGTGTGTGTGTGTGTTACCTGTGTGTGTGTTACCTGTGTGTGTGTGTGTGTTACCTGTGTGTGTGTGTTACCTGTGTGTGTGTTACCTGTGTGTGTGTTACCTGTGTGTGTGTTACCTGTGTGTGTGTTACCTGTGTGTGTGTGTTACCTGTGTGTGTGTTACCTGTGTGTGTGTTACCTGTGTGTGTGTTACCTGTGTGTGTGTTACCTGTGTGTCTCACCTGTCCGCTCAGCGTCCTCTCCCACAGCGAGAGCAGAGAAACTTTGCTTGCCCCGCCGCCAAGCGAACCGCCATGTCGCTCTGCTGGCTGAAGAACACCAAGAGTTGAACTCGTGACCCAGGACGGTGAAGATCTCTGTTCTTCATGAGCACCGAGGAGCCCATGAGCAGGATGAGCTGCTGGCTACACACACACACCGAAGGAGAAGACAGAAGAGAGGGGGAGAGAGGGAGAGAGACACACACACACACACACAGGGGGGAGAGAGGAGAGAGGGGGAGAGACACACACACATACAGGGGGGGGGAGGGGAGAGAGAGAGAGGGAGAGAGGGAGAGAGGGCACACACACACACACACACAGGGGGAGGGAGAGAGAGGGAGGGGGGAGAGAGAGACACACACACACACATGGGGGAGAGAGAGAGGGAGAGGGGGAGAGAGAGACACACACACACACACATACAGGGGGAGGGAGAGAGGGGGGGAGAAGACACACACACACACACACACACATACAGGGGGGGAGGAGAGAGGGTGAAGTTCCTCTCTTGAGGGTCGGGATCGTGCCTGAGGCGCATCACTACATCAGGTGTACCTGTGACACCTGGACAGCTCCTCCTCCGTTGCCAGGCCAGCCGGTATCCGCTGGCAACGCTCGACCAATCCCAGCTGCTGATGTTTGCCGAAGATTTTAAACATTCTCTGGGGCTGCTCGGGATGATGGCTGCAGACACACGTTACCATGACAACCTCCAGCCATATTGGCATCATGTTTCACAAACAAACATATATACAAATAAATGGATATAACTGAACATATTACTAAATATATAAATATACACACTACCGTTCAAAAGTTTGTGTTTTCCATGAAAACTCCCAGTTTTATTAAATGAATACAAGATGAATACTAAACATAGTCCAGACATTGACGAGGTTATAAATAATTAGGAATGGTATTGTTTGGGTTTTTTCCGATACCGGTGATAAACCAGTACTTTCAAAACGATAGCGGTGCCTGAACGATACTCTTCTTTTTAAAACGCACAATGAGGACATTAAAACCTCTTTGGCCATGTCCGTGTAGAAGCCGTTCTCATGGAGCATCAGACCGTTAACAAACACGACATGTTGTCATTGTAGGGCGTGACGTCATGGTCGAACCTCATAGGGTAACCTGTCTGTGTTGATGGGCAGACAACAACCAATCAGAGGGCCTGGAGATGACATGTGACACATGACGTGTTGCTTCTGACAGCGAGCTCCTCTGACTTGAAAGTGACGCCCGTGTCTTTACTCCTCCGTTATTATATTCCGGTAACTTACCGGGATACAGAAACGGACCGCTGCACACACACACCTGCTAGCACGTAGCTCCGCCAGTAGCTAGCAGCTTGGTCCCTAATCAGCTAATTTATTATTTCTTGGCCTACTTTTATGAATGCAAGTCTTGGAATCAACGTTCGGTGCTTTACTCTGAGTTCTGGCATGCTCTCTTTGTATTCACCGCTCTCCCGTGTCCAGAGGGGGCCGGATTGGCGGTCTCCCACGATCCCAGCCTGGCGCTGCTGTGCCAGTTTTAGAGCTTTCTCTCACCAGTGCATAACTGTTTTCAGCTGTGCTCACATAAAAAGGGTTTCAATGTCAAGGGAATAATCAGTTTAATGGACAAATGCAAAATAAAAAAGGTATAATTTAAAAAAAAAGGGTTTTTCAAGGGTGTTCTACCTCTGTTCGAATCTTCTAAGGCATAACACAATGTACCACTAAACACAGAGAAGGTGAAGTCATCTACACACATCACCATGGAAGAGACTTCACTAAGCAGAGAACAGTCATCTACACATCACCATGGAGAGACTTCACTTGCTAAACACAGAGAACAGTCATCTACACATCACCATGGAGAGACTTCACTAAGAGCAGGAAGTGACATTGTCGCGAGAGCAGGAAGTGATGAAAACTTGTCAACAGGGCTCAGGTAGCTCACCTTTCCCCACATGTTCAGGTGCTGCATCATCTTCTGCGTCGTAAAGCAGACCACGTACATTAACCCAACCTTGGAGGCAGGTCCCCCCGGG
>JAYMGU010000114.1:25000-29231 GCA_036178185.1 Liparis tanakae
GTGGCCCCGCCTCACGCTGCCCCGGGTGGGACTGCTCACGCCTGTTCCGGGGGACCCGCTCACGCTCTGTTCGGTGACCTCTCTCACGCTGTTCAGGGGACCGCCTCACGCTGCTCTGTGGGACCTGTTCACGCGAGGTCTGTGGACCGCCTCACGCCTTTCTCAGGGGACCTGCCTCCCCCTGTCGGGGTGGCCCCTGCCTCCGCTCTGCTCGTGGACCTGTCTCAGCCTTCTGTGGGCCTGTCTCACGCCTGCTCGGTGAACCTGTCTCACGCCTCCTCGGTGGCCCGCCTCACGCCTGCTCCGGTGGACCTGTGCACTTGCTCCAGAGGGCGTTGAGTGGCGGACTTATCGGCTTTGAAAAAAAAAAAAAAGAAGCTGAAGTGTAAGTTTCAGTTGAGTGGGGAAGTTGTGTAACCTCAGCTGTTCATCCTGATGAACTCTTGTCCTCGTCAGACAGACTGACGGCCTAAATGGTGGACCATCGATGTCTGACGGCTCCATGGAGTTATTCATGTCTTGTAGGCAAACTAATATCATGACATTTGTTGTGTTTACAAGTTGGAAAAAGTGAACCATACATATATTTTCTGTATTATTATTATAGATAAATATACCAGTATTGTATTTATGGTATACTTTTATGGTGTATCAGATCATGATATTTATTTATATTTATGGTGATCATGACAAGCAGGTAGAGGCAGAAAGACTAGAACAGACAACAATATCACTAGAGGGCGATCGCTGACTGTCAGAATGGAGGAGCTAGATTATCAGACACCGCCAACACCCCTGTTATGGGATGTATGGACAAACGCCTCAGACATTGACTGGTTAAGGATTGTCTCACCGGGCGCAGCGAGGCCCAGTGAGGATACAGAGACACCACGCCTGAGATGGAGCGAGGGCACTGGAGAAGCAGGCAGACGGGGCAGAGAGAAGACAGGCAAAGAGAGAGAGAGAGACGGGAGAAACAGAGATACGGGACAGAGAGAAAACAGGCAGAGAGACAGGCAGACGGCAGAGAGAGAGAGAGAGAGAGAGAAGAGGAGAGAGAGAGAGACAGGCAGAGAGAAGACAGGCAGAAAACGGGCAGAGAGACAGACAGGGCAGAGAGAGAGAGGGGACAGACAGGTGGTTAGAGATCAAGAGCGCACTGATGAGGGAGGCAGGTGTCCGAGGTCACCTGTCAGGAGGGAGCAGGGGCGGGCCGGGAGGAGGACAGGCCCTCCCAGCAGAGCTCTGACGCAGGCTGCAGCGCCCCTGCTGTGGACTGATCATAACCTCCTGCACAAGCATTCATAAGAAGGATTCAAGTGAACGTGGTCCAGAGGCATTACATGTATTGAATTTAAATAATGAGTAACTGACTAGTTTTTATATATATATATATATATATACACACACACACACACACACACACACACACACACACACACACACACACACACACACCACACAAAAACCCCCAACAAATAAAAGTAGACAGTGAGATGGGTTACCTCGAGAGCGAGAACAAACGACCTTCTGCCAAGCCATCAGCATGTGAGTCAGGATGTGAAACATGAGGAGTAAACACACATCCCCCTGGCGACGACACACACACACACACACACATGTTACAAACTAAATATACACACTCAGGTTGTCAGATTTCGCCGTGGAGTTTTTACCTGATTCGACGCTGCATCGAATCCAGCCGACACCAGAACCAGTGAGGCGGGAACTACACACAGGACACCGTGGGGGGTCTGTCTGTCTGTCTGTCTGTCGGGTGTGTGTGTGTGTGTGTCTCAGAGGCCAGGCAGCAGCAGCTGCTGGAAGGCGGCAATGTAACAGCATCTGTCATCCCTGCCTGAAGGATCAGAAACAAAGAAGAGAATATTTCAGAACCGGTACTGAGGGGAACCTGCTACGCGGTTACACCCAACAGGTTACCTTGTTCCACGGCAGGTTGATGGTTTGCCTCAGCCTGCCCGTGCCAATGAACTGACTGTCAGACTCCAGACAGGTGAGGCCAGAAGAGCCCTTTTTCATACCTGTGGGACACTGGGAAATACAGGACACTGACACACACACACACACACACACCTTGTGTTAACCCCGATGGGTTTCTCTCCGGTAAGGAGAGGCGGTCAGGTTTCACCCGGTCGCCCCGAACCGTACTGGATGCCCTGACCGTGATGCACGCCCCAGTCCACTATCAACACCCTGAAAAAACACACACACACACACACACACACACACACACACACACACACACACACACACACACACACACACACACACAAAACAGGTGGCGCCCTGCAACATGATGATCCCTCACTGGCTTACCACACTAACAGGAAGTGACACACACACACTCAACACACTTACACACCTCACACCGCGGGCGGCGGGTTGTCTGAGCGATCGAGCTGCGATCGCCACGTTGTTGAAGACACAGAGCCGGGGTCAGGGCGGCCTGAGCGTGATGACCTGGGGGCTACGGGGATTAAGATTATAGATGAGCATCAGATTATAAGATTATAATATAGATGAGGATCAGATTATAAGATTATAATATAGATGAGGATCAGATTAAAGATATAATATAGATGAGGATCAGATTATAAGATTATAATATAGATGAGCATCCGATTATAAGATTATAATATGATGAGCATCAGGTGATAAAATTATAATATAGATCACTCAGGTGCCGCTATTTATAAAGTTACGCCCCCACATGACGCATCAAACGTGACACAAACAAACAGACAGGTAAACAAATCACATCCTGGCTTTACACTCCGGCCCCTAATTGTAGTCACATGTGTCTATAGAATTTCAAAAAGTCAAAAAAGTAATCCATTTGGTTCCAATAGTCCATCTTGGGAAAAAGGTCATAGAATTTCAGCCAAAAAGTTTGACGAAAAAGTTATTGTGGGGGAGAAAGAAAGAGAAGAGAGAAAAGGTCTAACTAAAGTCCTTTCAGGGGTCAGGATGAGAAAGGGGCAAAGGGCAGCTCTCAGGTCAAGTGTCCTTTAGGAGGCACAGCTCTGTGATGGGTTGTCTCCTCAGGTCGTGTCCTTTAGGAGGCACAGTCGTGATGGGTTGTCTCCTCAGGTCGTGTCTTTAGAGGCACAGCTCGTGATGGGTTGTGTCCTCAGGTCGTGTCCTGTGGAGGCAAGCTTGCGGATGGGTTGTGTCCTCAGGTCGTGTCCTTAGGAGGCACAGCCGTGATGGGTTGTCTCCTCAGGTCGTGTCCTTTAGGAGGCACAGCTTCGTGATGGGTTGTCTCTCAGGTCGTGTCCTGTAGGAGGCACAGCTTGTGATGGGTTGTGTCCTCAGGTCGTGTCTCTTAGGAGGCACAGCTTCGTGATGGGTTGTTCCTCAGGTCGTGTCCTTAGGAGGCACAGCTCGTGATGGGTTGTGTCCTCAGGTGCGTGTCCTGTAGGAGGCACAGCTCGTGATGGGTTGTGTCTCAGGTCGTGTCCTTTAGGAGGCACAGCTGTGATGGGTTGTCTCTCAGGTCGTGTCTTTAGGAGGCACACGTGATGGGTTGTTCCTCAGGTCGTGTTCTTTAGGAGGCACAGCTAGTGATGGGTTGTCTCTCAGGTGTGTCCTTTAGGAGGCACAGCAGGATGGGTTGTCTCTAGGTCGTGTCTTAGGAGGCACAGCCGGATGGGTTGTGTCCCCAGGTCGTGGTCTCTTTTAGGGGGCACAGCTTGGATGGGTTGTGTCCCCAGGTCGTGTCCTGTAGGAGGCACAGCTGATGGGTTGTCCTCAGGTCGTGTCTCTTTTGGAGGCACAGCCTTTATGGGTTGTCTCCCCAGGTCGTGGTCCTTTAGGAGGCAAGCCGTGATGGTTGGGGTCTCAGGTCGTGGGCTCTGTAGGGGGGACCAGGGTGGGTTGTTCTCAGGTCGGTGTCCTGTAGGAGGCACAGCCAGGATGGGTTGTGTCTCGTGTCCCTGGCTCTGTAGGAGGCACAGCTGTGATGGGTTGTTCTCAAATTTTTGTAGGAGGACACCGTGATGGGTTGTGTCCCGGGGGTTTCCTTAGGAGGCGCTTCGGGTGGGTTTTGTCTCAGGTCGTGTCCCTTTGAGGCACATTGGATGGGGGTTTCCAAAACCCTTTTCCTGATTTGACCAGATTTTTTTATCCGAAAGGGTTTTCGGCCCATGGGGCCCGGGGTTGCGGGGGGCTTTTGGCGATACACGTTCCATGCTTTTGATTCCTTATTTCC
>JAYMGU010000115.1:0-25000 GCA_036178185.1 Liparis tanakae
TTAAACTGATTTCTGCTCACACCGTATTTCAGCGGAAAACTCATAGCTGGCGGAAAGTGTCGAACCCACTGCACGGATTGACACTCCAGAAAGTGCAAAACATCACCCGAACACGAGGAAGTAAACAAAGTTGCGTTACAATATTTTGGAGTGCGTTAACGCGGCCAAATTAATCGCATAGATTAACGCTGACAGCCCTACTACAGAAGTCGATGACAAAATAAAGTCCCCAGACGAGCTGCTGACAGCGCGGCTATAAATGCTCTAAACATCACGTGAGCGTCACGCGATCCGAGACACCTGTGGCGACATCGCTTTAACAAAGTTGAAGCGTTTAAAACCGTCAGTTCTGTATGCACGCCCGGCGGAAGTCACGCTGATAGATACACAGATGGAAATAAATCAGGAGCAAGAAAGCTTTGACGAAACGCTAAGTAAACATACAGGCTCTCACAACATGAAACATGACTTACCGCTAGCTAGGCCGGGTGGCAAAAAGACTTCCGGCAACACTTTGCGGCGCAGCTTTTTAAAGCCCTCTAACTTCGCTTCGGTTTCCTCAAATCAATCTACTTCCTGTCACATATCGATCCACTATTATTCAACTTCATAGATTTTTAACATAAGGAGCCACCACCATAAACGTTTCGTTTTTCACTTGTGGGCAGCGTGTGCGCTTGCTGCAGAGAGGTTTTAATTCAAGACTGAATTAAAGAAGTGTTTTTATACCACTGAATTAAAGTGTTGAATATCCCAAATACGCTCTCTTACCACAGGGGGGCAGTATTGGGTCAGTTATTAATTTTAACAAGGTCCAATAACCAGAAAAAGTCAATCAGTTGATTGAGAGAATTCATTCATGAACACAGGAAAGAGAAAGGGCTGGCGAAACGTTTGTGCAAGTTGAATTCTGTGTCCTGGTTTCTTGCGACATAAGGCTTGCAGATATCTAATCTAATTTTAAAAATGGGACGAACAAAAAAGTGTTTTCAAATGTACATTTTACATAACATTAGTGCATGAGTCCTTTTCATGGAGCAGACCATTTTAAGGCCTTCAAACTCAAAATAATTAAATAAACAAGGTTGTAGAATAAAATGTAATACAATTAGGAAACAGCTGGGATGAAAGATATGTACAGCTGATATGAATTATTAATTTAGGAAATATATAGATGAGGTAGATGGATGGATGCTTTATTAATCGAGAAATTTAGGTCAACCAGTGGCTTAACCCAACTCACAAACATCGTACACAACTTACAGTAGAACAGCACTGAATCACAAGTACAACAACAATACAATTAGGGAGAACATGTACACAGGGGTAGGGGTGTCTCAGTCCCGTGGAGTTAGGGTTAGGTTAGGGTGGGTTGGGGGCCCAGTCCTCTCACCCACCTCTCATCAGGGCTGCAGCATCACGTAACCACGATGAGAATCACCTCGCATTGGCTGAACGTGGCCGAGACTAAAGAGATGGTGGTGGACTTCAGGAGGAAGACGACAGCTCCTGCTCCTCTGGGCGTCCTGGGAGTGGGCGTGGAGATGGTGGAGGAGTGCGTGCCTGGGCGTCTCCATGGGACAGCCTGGACTGAACTGGAAGGCCAACATCAACGCTGTGTACAGGAAGGGGATGAGTCGTCTCTTCCTCCTGAGGAAGCTCCGATCCTTCAGCGTGTGCAGCAAGATGTTGGAGATCTTCTACCAGTCGGTTGTAGCCAGTGTGCTCCACTTGGCCATCGTCTGCTGGGCAGAACAGACCTCCTGCCAGAAACTTGTGATACAATAACACACCTGCACTTTACATTTCTTGCACATTTCATTTATTTAATTGTTATTGGTTGTTCTCTTTCTCTTTGTGTGTATATATACATATATATATATATATATATATATATATATTGCACATATATTTTATTTTATTTTATATATTTTATTTTATATCTCACTTGTTTATTTTATTATTGTGTTTTAGTTTAATGTTTATTTGGTGCTACTCTGTCACCAAATTTCCTTGAGGATTAATAAAGTATATTTCAATTAAATTTCAATTCAATTGTAGAATGAAGCGCGTCACTCAAGGATCAGCCCCGCCCACTCTGCACGACTATGTGTGCAATTTAACCAAACTAGTGGCTGGTGCAGGAACGCCAGCGTCCTAGAGGGAACCAAGTGACACAGACTGGCCCTTACAGTGTACAGCCTGTCAATACACAGAGCAATATTCAATGAATGCATGTAATAATGTCAATATATATATATATATACCCATAATTTTACACAAATCTATAAATAAATATATACATATATATAAACATATACACACATATAAATACACACACAACCACACACACACACACACACACACACAAACACCACACACACCACACACACACATACCACACTACACCACACCACACACACACACACACCACACCACACACACACACCCACGAACACACACACACACACGCACACACACCACACACCCACGCACACACACACACACACACACACCACACACACACACACACACACACACACCACACACACACACACACACACACACCACACACACACACCACACACCACACCACACATCACACACACACACACACACACCACACACCACACACACACACAGCCAGCCCAGCACATGCATGTTGAACACACATACAGCCTCAATAGCAGGCCCGTCACTCAGATCAGGCCCCGCCCCTCTGCACGACTATGTGTGCAATTTAACCCAAACTGGTGGCTGGTGCAGGAACGCCAGCGTCCTATAGAGGAGCCAGAGTGACACTAGACTGGCCGTGGGGATATTACGGCGTGTGTACGGAACAATATTGTAACGTTCGGACGTTATGGCACGGATGACACGGAAACGGCGTTCTTAATCCAACTTTATTGGGCATCCACCAACACAGACAGCGTGCGTGTTCCTCTCAGTTCAGCAACTCTATAAACCTCATGCAACAACGACGACAACAACAACTGTTCCCGTCATTCAACCTTAACTCTTGTTTTCCTACAGGTTAACAACCCACCTCCCCTCTACTCCCGCCAATCACAGGCAAGCCCCTCGACCAGCATGCTGCCGAGGTGCCACACACTGTGATTGACAGCCACTACACAGGGTCGCTACATTATACAATGAATACGTGTGTAATAACGTATATATAAATATATAAAAATAAACATATGTATACACACATATATATATATATATATATATATATATATATTATATAAGCCTATTATATAAGCCAGGGGGCGCCAGAGACCTAGTGGCATCACTGCAGTTCTCCCAGTACCCAGTTTTTTTTTTTTTTTTTTTGGGCAGAAGTAAAACATTGAATCGCTTTTCGGTTCCAAGCTCTTGTTGTGCACGTCTGAGGAGACTCGTGGATAGGCTTTGCACACCACCAACTCGGCCATAAGCGGATCAACAGTACCACCATGGCCATCCAGGACCATTATTGAGCGACCTCATTAGTATGCACTTTCACCATCACTTTGATGACAGGTGTGCAGGATGGGTAAATGAGGCCGGAATCGCGTTTTTGTCGTATAGCCTGTGCTAATACAAATTAAAATATCTTCTTTGATGGATCTTCTTGACGACAATGGGGAAATCCTCCAGCGAGCTTTTTGGAAGCTACCCTTCCATGGCGGCGTTCCTCAGCGGCGAGGTAATTATCCTGTGCATTCGACTGTTGAAGACCCGAAGATGTTTTGGACTTTTCGTATGATATTGGCGGACTTGTTATTGAAGTGGGCTCACTTCAGGCCATTTAAGGCCAGAATTCATATTTAAAGATGCCTGAATTCCGTCCGTTCCACCTCCACGGGCAGTTTTCCTATCTTAAAAAGCACCTCGTGTTGAGCCAGCTGTCGGACGGGCGTACAAGTGTGTCCAGCTGATGCTTGGGTGACCATCGCCCATGTCGCCCGACGGCTACTTTCTGGACCTCTCCCTTCTACCCAAAGACATTGAGAACCCTGACCGCCCATTTCGCCGATCAGAGTTGGGTGAAGGAAGCGTCTCTGAGACTTATGCAAAACATTCAAAAAGACTTTGTGGTCAAGATCCAGGGTTTGTCGGTCAAGGACAAGTGTCGACCGACAATTCAAAAAAACAGCCCTTCTAATTTGAAGAACATGAACGATCCTTGAGAAGGACCAGGACTTCATTTTTGGGTTTGCTGGATTCGGCCATTGGATATGCGTCGGAGGATTCCCTTTTTCCGGGTCCTGATCACCTCCAGAAATTCGGCATGAAGTCTGAACGTGGCCTCGAGATTGACCAACTGGTTGACCAACACCTGATCCTCAAAACCACCATCACGTGGCCTGCAATGTCGTAGCCAAAGACCCGACATTTTGCTCATAGGGCGCAGAGCGGGCTGGAACAGATGTCGCTTTCCCATGGAACCCTGTACACTGCACTGGGGATCCACAGCAGTAAACTTCCAGACCGTTCTCGACAACCCGCCAACCGACTTTCCAGAAAACTCAGGGTCTGAAGGACTTCACCACGCTCTTCGTCCAGCTGTATGTGGACTCCCCCACATACCGTGAAGAACCCTTTCAAACTTACCCGTCAGTGGGACGATTGTGACATGTGGGCTGTCACACCCCCAATCACCAACGCCATGGAAGCCAGAGCAACAAACTACTTGGACCACATCACGGGACCTCGTCTCCAAGATGATCTGCCCGTTCCACCTCAGGCTCGAGTATGTCCTTTTGCTCGAGGATATAATTGTGTACCCCAAAAATGTGGAGCCTTCCTGGTTCTTTGTGGAGGAGCAATTGCTCCGCTTCTTTCAGGGGAACCCGGTGGTTCTGCCTTACAGGCTGGGCCCCCACCACCACGGAGGTCTCGTGATCCTGTCCAGGTCATGGACTTCTTGGTGCAGTCCTTGGCCTGGAAACTGCCACGTCGGGCACACCGCAACAGGGGGCCTACGAGCCGAGCTGGAAGGCCTTCCAGCTGGAGCTGGCTCTGGAAGAACTTTTATGGCCACCCCTGGCGTGGCGGCGACGTGCCGTTCAGCGTCAGTCTGGGGACCAGCTCGTCAGAACCCAGAGAGTCTCACGTGCGGAGGGTTAAATCGGCCTGGCTCCCACATAGCAGTCTGATGCGGTGGCGACCCTCCACCCCTGCGCCACTGGGCCTTGAGCAGTACCAGGAGACCAGGATCCGGAGAGTGTTCCCCTATCGGACGAGCTCGGTGCCCAGCCGGCGTTAGTCGAGGCTCTCGACTGGTGCAGGTCCTTCTGGGGGATCTGTACCAGAGGAACGACAAGATCCCTCTGGCTGGTTTACAGGGCCCGGCCCTCGGAATCCCCTCAAAAGCGCCCGTGGCGCTGGAGCACCTGGCATCGGACCTGGCCACCAGGGGAGGCCTTCCGGTGCCTTTTACTTTTCAGAGGGCTCGGAACCTGGTCTCTGGCGGGACACACGTGACAGATTGTTTGGTGGCCGGATTTCTAGAAAAAGATAAAGTTTTCCCAGCCCTCAAGTACGTGACATCCGCAACAACCAAGAAAGTCTCCTGGAACTTTAGAGACTATGTGGAGGTGCACTTTCGGCGAGAAGGAGCCGTCTCTCGGCATAAGCGGCCTCCATGTGCGGAGACATCTGCACGCGGAGATGAAGGCGCTCCTGACCTTCCCAAAGAACTTGGGCCGGTTCCAGGAGCACGGAATGCCCTGGCTGGTGACAGTCATGAGGACTGCCTCACCAATGGGAGAAGAATACCAGTTCTTGGTGCTCACTTTTGCCAGCTGCATTGGGCTAATCCTGAACCAGGTCTCATTATGCTATAAAAAGCTTGCAACCCTGATCGTGGACATGAAGTGTTCACAGAAGCAACTGCAGGACCTGCGTCCAGTCACGCTTCTTGTTGCCCCGGTGACAGGGCTGAAGCTGTGGCGACTCCGAAACAATCGCCTACAGGTTGGGACCAGCTAAAAAGCCCATCTTGACACTGGAGCCTTCAGGGACGGCCGCGTTTCTGCAACCCGTCGGCGGCGTTCAGGCCGTCGCCGACCACGAGAAGCTTGACCAGATGGTCCCACGATCGATCCATGTTCATGCGGTGAATTGTCGCACACACTGTGGTCTCGCTGGAGTCGTCTCTGGTTTCCGTTGACCCGACAGTCAACCTTAACGTGGCCTATATCCTCTACCTTAGCAAATGTCAGTTACTGGGTATTCCAGCCAGTAGTTTGTTGGCTTACCAAGAAAGAAAGTGGGTGTTGGAGAAATAAGCACATTTCTGGAGCTAGAAGGGGGCAATGCAGCATTGTAAAGATAACTTTCCTTTCATTTGTTTATCATACAAATCTCTAAATAAATATATACATGTACATATAAACATATACACACATACCCATAAATACACACACAACCACACACACACACACACACACACCGAGAGGGGTGATAGAGAGAGAGAGAGAGAGAGAGAGATAGAGAGAGAGAGAGAGAGAGCACTCAAAAAACACACACAGAGAAAAACTCAAAAATAACAACAACAACAAAAATATTCAAAGTTTCCTTTTTTTAAATGTTCTGATTTTTTATTGTATGATTTCTGCAAAGACTCTCACTGCATGGAGGGTGGGGGATGCAGAATGTTAAGATTAAGTTAAGTTTCCTTTCATTCAAAAGTTTCCTTTTTTAAATGTTCTGATTTTTTTTAATTGTATGATTTCTGCAAAGACTCTCACTGCATGGAGGGTGGGGGTCATGCAGAATGTTAAGATTAAGTTAAGTTTCCTTTCATTCAAAGTTTCCTTTTTTAAATGTTCTGATTTTTTAATTGTATGATTTCTGCAAAGACTCTCACTGCATGGAGGGTGGGGGGGATGCAGAATGTTAAGATTAAGTTAAGTTTCCTTTCATTTTATTCAATAAAATTATTAAAACAATTATTCAAAAGTTTCTTTATTTCACACCCTAACCCTGCGTTTCCGGTCACTGTGACTTTGTTCGGGTCGGATAGCGGCTTTAAAGTGGCACACAAATAAACCCGGTATCCACCACACATGTAGTCGTTGCCCAGCCCTAACTATTCTTATTCTTATTATTGTTCTACTGAAAGTACAATATCTGTATTCTGTGCTTGTCTGGGCAGGGGCCGCAAAACAGAGGAGGAGAATAATAGTACCAAAATGCAGAACTGGTCCAGACTCTAGATAGAGCCTGGACCGTAATTCTCACTGACCACATCCATGAACCCGTGGCGGGTGGACATGGAGTGTCAGATAGAAGGAAACGTATGGACATCAATTATAGGAAACACTTAACATCCTGAGCACACAGACAGAGAAAGACAATTGGAAATATGACATAGACTGCATTGCACAGCACTGATGGCTGGGCCCCAAGGTTCCCCATGTAGTAAATGTAACTCTGAAGTTGGCACTTGACACATGTTTTTGAAATGTGCAAATTCAATCATTCTGGAGAAAGTAAAGGATGAGGTGGGTTCTTTGATCAGGTATGACCTGGAGCTTTCAGCCCCTCAATGTGTTCTTCATTACTTGATGCTACGTTTGTACTTCTCCAGAGTTTTGTCTGTACATTCCTAGATATCAACACATTTTGACTTTCCTCGATGTCATCGGTTGAAATATTCCACCGTTTCACCCCGCAGACAGAAATGCACATGCTTCTTTTGAGTTGTATCGACAGTCGGCTGTTTGAAATTCAATCTCCCTCTATACTCTCCTTCTCTACCTCTAAAAATCTTTTGCATGTTGCCAGGAAGTAAATTATGTTGAGCTTTGTACAGAATTTGTGCTGTTTTAAACACCTTTGTCCAGTCTAAGCCAGGTTTCAGAGATGGCTATCACACTAAAAGGTGAGGTGAATTGACCCAGACTATCTTTTATATTTTCACCTCCTCCACCTGGCGCCCGATTGTTCCTGCTGCTTTTGGACCAGGGAACTCATCGAGAGAAATCGATTGCTTTAAAAAATTCTTTGATATCATCGAAATGTTCCGTTTAGGTGGCATGGCGTTTGAAAGATTTAACGAGTTGTTTGTGTCAAATGTTTCCGTTTGTTTGTTTGCCCTGTCGGTGGAGAGCCAGCCAGCGTTCACGTGCACTCACTCTTTTTGACTTTGTTGCGGCAGATTAAAAACATTGGTACTGATGCCGACTTGATTTGGTGATGTAACTTTAAATACACATAACGACTCACGCCGGCCAACAGCCTGAATGAGCTCTGCTGTCGCTTTAATGGACAGCGGAGCGGTCCTGACACCATCCCCGTGACACCTGTGCTGGTTCACCTCAAAGCCGTCACTGGCCCTCTACTGGACTCCCCAGGAACCTAGGCCAGGATCCTGTTTGTTGACTTCAGCTCCGCCGTCAACACCGTCATCCCGTCCCCTGCAGGACAGAGCTCTCCCAGCTGGCGTGCCCGACCGACTCCACCTGCAGGTGGATCTGAGGCGATCTGACAGACAGGAGGCAGCCAGCTGCGAGGCTGGGAAGCCACGGCGGATGAGGTCCGCTTACAGGTGGAGGCCGACCACCTGGTGACCTGGTGCGGGCAGAGCCACCTGCAGCTCAACGCTCTGGAGCCAGTGGAGATGGTCGTAGACTTCAGAAGGAAGCCAGTCCCACCGCCCCCCATCACCCTGAGGAAGCCCCCAGTCGACGAGGCAGAGTCCTCCCTCTTCCTGGGCACCATCATCTCCCAGTACCTCAAGTGGGAGCTGAACATCAGCTCCCTCACTGAAAAAAGAGTGAACATTCGATTCTGATTCTGATTCTGAAATATGTACTTGTACTGATGTCTTGAATGTGTAATGTGCTGTGGTTTGTCTAATTATTTTGTACCCATTATCTATTTATTTTTGTGTCATTTGTTGTTGTTTTCTACCCTTTTATTTATCTTTTCACTTTGTGTTTTATTCTTAATGTCCGTCTTGCTAATTTGTCAAATCAAATGTTATAAAATCACAATCACTCACTGACACACACACCAATCACTCACTGACACACACCAATCACTCACTGACACACACACCAATCACTCACTGACACACACACACACACACACACACACACACACACACACAAAATGGTTGCTGAGAAGTCCTACAGCGTTACACTCTCCAGATACTTACGACTGCACCAAGAATGCGACTGCGTGCTGGCTTTTGGTTATAATTCATGCATCTTAACACTAAACATAAACAAAACTAACATTTACTTTAGAAACGAACATAGGATGGGTGTATTGAACGTGATCAGCGTTTTCGTCACGCACACACAAGTGAACATTAATGTCTTTTGCCACCTGGTGGCGTTTTCCGTGCACTGCAAGCAGTTATACACAATTTACCCTTTGTTCACCAAAAAAGATCAGTTGTGTAATATTCATTTTCTAGTTAACACCGAGTGCTGGGGTGTTTTCCAGACAAAAGATATTTAGTGCAGCAGTATTGAGTTGTGTGGAATTAAATCAAATGTGGAAAAAAAGGCTGTGCACACGTTTGGGCAGCCTTATCATTTTGTTGATTTGAATACCTGTACCTACTAAATGCCGATTAACTGCAACACGTAATTAGTCTGAATAATTCGTTAGGCCTTCAATTCCATAGAAAGGTGCATCCAATCATTAGAAAAGGTATTTAAAGGAGCCGATGGCATGTCGTGCTTCTCTTTGATTCTCCTCTGAACAGTGGCAACATGGAGGCATCAAGCAGCTATCGGATGATCTAAAGACAAGCGATGTCCAGCAGGATGGTTTAAAGAAAGCTACAACAAGTTATCCCGGACGTTTCAGCTCTCAGTTTCCACTGTGTGAGGAATGTTATGAAATGGAAGGCAACAGGCAACAGGCACAGTCTTTGTTAAGGCCAGAAAGAAAAAATATCAGAGAGGCAAAGTAGAAGAATGGTCAGACTGGTCAGGACGACCCTCAGACCACCTCCAAAGACCTGCTGGGTCCTCTGGCTGCAGGCGGCGTCACTGAGCATCGCTCCACCGTTCAGCGCTCACTGCACGAGAACAGCTGGATGGGGAAAAGCCTTTTTCTTTGATCGAGGTATGCAAAACTACATTTGAACAAGCCAGGCTCACATTGGAACAAAGTGCTGTGGACTGATGACACAAAGCTGGAGTGATGTGGTCTCAACAAGAGGCCTTACTAGCAGACAGAAGAACACGTGCGCTGAAAGCATCAGGACAGTGGCTGGTTACAGGTTGCTTTCAAATCAACAACTTCAATAACACACACAGAGAGAGAGAGTTAAATTAAATCAAACAATTTATTTGTTGTCTCTTTAAACCAAGGACTGCTGGACTTGTTGCGGTCTAGAAAAAGACCGTGCAAGTTCAGGCCGGTGAATTGTCGGACGCTCTACATTGGGGTCGTGTCTGGTTTCGGGTGACCCAACAGTCGGCCTCAACGTAGCCTATACCCCGGACCTTGGTAGATGTCAGGAACTGGAAATCCCAGCCAAGTATCATGGCTTAGAAAGAAGAAGAAGAGTAGATTGCTGGAGAAATAAGCACAATTTATTTTTTGGCTCTTTAACCCCGTCCACGGCACCCCTCCTCTGCTTCATGGTGTGCGGTGTCCAAGGACTGCTGGACCTGTTGCGGTCTACAAATACATCTGGTGCCCAGTGCTACCCAATCAGTGAACCTACAAACTACATACATGTGAAGAGCCCTTTTAAACACCTGGTGCCCAGTGCTACCCAATCAGTGAACCTACAAACTACATACATGTGAAGAGCCCTTTTAAACACCTGGTGCCCAGTGCTACCCAACCAGTGAACCTACAAACTACATACATGTGAAGAGCCCTTTTAAACACCTGGTGCCCAGTGCTACCCAATCAGTGAACCTACAAACTACATACATGTGAAGACCTGGTGCACAGTGCTACCCAATCAGTGAACCTACAAACTACATACATGTGAAGAGCCCTTTTAAACACCTGGTGCCCAGTGCTACCCAATCAGTGATCGTACCTGGTGCCCAGTGCTACCCAATCAGTGAACCTACACCTGGTGCCCAGTCAATCAGTGAACCTACAAACTAAATTACAACTATCCTAGAAACAAATATACCTATCAAAACATAACCTAAATAAACAATCAATATTACTTTATAATAAAACTTAAATATAAATGTCAAAATAAATAGCTCCAACAACATGTACATCCTCGAAAGAGACCCGGAGCTCATTATGGGTTTGCTGGATTCGTCCATTAAGGTCCCGATCACTCTCCAAATATTCGTCATGAAGTCAGAACGTGGCCTCGAGATTGATGAACTGGTCGACCAACACCTGATCCTCAAAACCACCATCCATGTGGCCTGCAATGATGGTGCCAAAGACCCCGACATTTTGCTCACGTGGGCACGGAACGGGATTGAACAGATGTGGCGCGTTCCCATGGAACACTGTACACTGCACTGGGGATCCTGGTGGCCAGTGGGACGATTGCGACATGTGGGCTGGACTTCTCGTTGCAGGCCTTCCAATTGGAGCTGGCTCTGGAAGAACCGTTTTATGGCCACCCCCTGAGCTTAAGCGACGTGCCGCATCAGTCTGGGGACCAGCTCGTCGGACACCAAGAGTCTCGCGTACAGGAGGGGGTTCATCGGCCTGGCTCGGTGACGACCCGGGGCCGCTCCTGGACCATTGGACGCGGGACGATTTCCAGGAGACCAGGAGAGTGTTCCCTCCAGCCGACGAGCTCGGTGCCCAGCCGGCGTTAGTCGGGGTTCAACTGGTGCAGGTCAAGGTGCCGTGACACTGGAGCACTTGGCATCGGACCTAGCCACCAGGGAGGCTTTCCCCGTACCTTTTACTTTTCAGAGGGCATCCCTCAAAAAGGTGCCTTGACACTGGAGCGGTTCCAGGACGGGATGCCCTGGCTGGTGACAGTCACGAGACTGCCCCAGCAATGGGAGAAAATATATCGGTTCTTGGTGCTCACTTTTGCCAGCTGCATTGGGCTAGGGTTGCCCTATGCTGAACCAACTCTACACAAAAAGCTCCCAACCCTGATGGTCGACATGAAGTGTTCACAGGAGCAACTCTGCAGGACCTGAAAGTCCAGTCACGCTTCTTGGGCCCCAAGTGTGGTAGGGCTGAAGCTGTGGCGACTCCACACAAAAACAATCGCCTACAAGTTGGGACCAGCTAAAAAGCCCATCATGACACACACAAAGCCTTCAAGGACGAGTAGATTGCTGGGGAAATAAGCACATTGTTGGGCGTGAAGGGGGCAATGCAGCATTTAAAGATACGTTTCCTTACATTTATTTAAGAAAAAGAACAAAACAATTATCCCAAGTTTCCTGTTTTTAAGTTTTTGATTCCTGCCATCATGTTAGTCACATCTGGTCTATTCAGATATATTGAGCAGTAGAAGCAACACATAAACCGTCTACAAGGTGGTTAAATGGATTATCAACTCAAAGTGCACATCAAATGACTCTCTCTCTCGTTACTGTGATGGAGAGAAACCTACCGGCTGAATGATGCTGCTGATGAAGCTGATGCTGCTGCTGATGCTGATGCTGCTGCTGCTGCTGCTGCTGCTGCTGCTGCTGCTGCTGCTGATGAAGCTGATGATGCTGCTGATGCCGTCAGCCGCCCTGCACGTGTGGCGAAACCACTGCGGGGACAAGAGACAGACGATTACTTGACTGAGAAAATGTTGTAGTTACAATACGCGGCAGTACCGTCTGAAGCAAGTTTTAACCTGGAGTGCGGACCACGGATCAACAGCACTCTACAGACTGGCTTCAGGTTGTGGGAAGGCCTGCGCGGTGCACCGTGCTGATGGGAAAGAAGAAAGAAAAAGAAAGAGCCACGTTCAGTCACGAAAGTCCCTAACCCGTGAAGCGGCGCGATGCGCCGCGCCGTCTTGTCGGCCAGCCTGACCTGCTGGCTGGTGGTCGGCGTCACCGTGTAACTGCAGTGAGAACACGAGGGGGCACATTGAGCTTTTTGGAAGCTACCCTTCCGTGGCGGCGTTCCTCAGCGACGAGGTAATTAACCTTGTTCATTCGACTGCTGTTGAAGACCCCGAAGATGTTTTGGACTTTGCATATGACATTGACAGGATTGTTAGTCCGCAGTGGAACACGTTCTCCTTCACAAATCTTCAAGACAAGGACAAATAGACAGACACATTAAGAATATTGAAATGAAACCGTTTTTAAAACCCAAATGCTGAAAAATCAACCGAGTGGAACATCAATGACACAAGCAAGTCTTACCTGGGTTTGGATTCTGCCATCGTGAAGTTCTATCTGGAATAAAAAAATTAAAAAAAAAGGTCTGGGGTCATTTTAGGTTTAAAAAAAGAAAGAAAAAGGCTCTTGCATAGAGCTTCATCCACAGAGACAGAGATACAATTTGTTGTCAGAGTAGCGTCACACTAAATACAATAAACTAAACACACAAAATATATATTTGTTTTAAAAAAGGTACGAAAGATGTATCCAAAATACAATACATTTGGAGGCGGTTTAAATGTGACGAAGTTCTCTCGCGCCACGTGTCACCCGACCCGTCGCGCGCCAAGAAACCGGTTTATTAATCACGAGTTTAAACTGATTTCTGCGGAAAACTCATAGTTTTAAAAGCAAACAGTGTCAAAACCGGAAGTAAACAAAGTTGCGTTACAATATTTTGGTTAGATTAACACGGCCAAATTAATCGCATAGATTAACGCTGTCAGCCCTACTATATATACTATACATATACATATATATATATATATATATATAAATATATATGGAGTCAATGAGAAGATAAAGTCCCCAGGCGAGGCGCGCAGCCATAAATATCAACATTACGTGGCGTCCGCAGCGGCGCCGCGGCCTGGCGCAGCATTGCTTTAAGTTCGGCGTTTAAAACCGTCAGTTCTGTATACGCCCGGCAGAGTCACGCTGATAGATACACAGATGGAAATAAATCCAGGAGCAAGAGCTTTGACGAAACGCACAAACATACAGGCTCTCACAACATGAAATATATCTTACCGATCGATTGCTAACGGCGAGGACAAACAGACTTCCGTCAACAAAGCTGGCGGTTTTGGTAGGTCACTGAAACCAATCTACTTCCTGTTACAAAAATGCGCTACTATTCAACTTCATAGATTTTTTAACATAAGGGCCACCATAAACGTTTCGTTTGTCACTTGTTGGGCAGAGTGTCGCTTGGCTGCAGAGGTTTTTTAATTCAAGACTGAATTAAAAATGTTTTATACCACTTCTAAAAGTGCGTAGTATATCCAAAATACGCTCTCTTACCACTGGGTGGCGGTATTGCGTCAGTTATATTTTTAACAAGATCAATTTCAAGAAGAAGTCACTCAGTTGATTGAGTGAATTCATTGTAATTGTAATTGCAATTGTAATGTAAATTAAACTCCACTCAATAGAAATGTTCAAAACTTAACAGCTTTAATTATTTATAATTCAATTATTATTTATTATTTATAATTATAATTATTGATGTATATATATATATATATATATATATATATATATATATATATATATATATATATATATATATATATATATATATACACCACATACATAAAACGCAATAACAGGCTCCCTTTCAGTGCAAGGGATGTCTGAATGCACTCCTGACACTGGGCTTTTCCAGGCACTCTCCCTGAGTTGATGTTGTCCATGAGGCTACTTTCCACGGCCTGGACTTCATCTTTGGTCCATTTGTCTTTCTTTTGGACCATGAATCAAATGAGACAGTAATTTGATGTTGTTGTATTTAGTTATTTTAAGATTTAAATGAGGTAGGTGTAGGCCACCGGTTGGGTGGGCAGCCGGCAGGCGGGACACAGCTTGTTCCTCTTCTTCTGCTTGCGGGCCCACATGTACGCCATCATGTGGCCCGTGGCCCGTGCGATGCAGCCGTTCTTGACGCGACTGGCAGATGAGACACAGGTCCAGGCACAGGAAGTCGGGCAAGCGCCACCCGGCCGCTGCTTGGTCCAGCTCGGGGGCAGCCGGGGAGGGTGGCGGGGCTCCTGGGAGTCTCGGAGGAGGAGGAGGAGGAGGAGAAGGCAGGAGCAGGACAGGAGGTCTGGGAGGAGTCAGAGGCGCTCTGAGGCGAGGCGTCTTCACTCGCTTCCCGTCCGGGGCGATCCGCCCGTCGCTCTCCTCGGCGTCCGAGCCTTCAGGAGAAACATCGATCAATAACGGATGATGTCACATTTAATAACACATAATAACACAGCTGTCGGGTTAACTTTCATATTTACTGAACGTTTTATTTTATATAACCTCTATCCCTCTTAATAATTTACTTTGTTTTCTCCAGTTTGTTTTGTTTATATTGTCTTTTGTACTATATGATATCAAATATTTTATATAAATATAATAATAATTATATTATGATATATTTAATAATCTATATATTTTTGTACTATATATCAAATATTTTATTGTATGATGATATATTTTATATAAAAATTGATTAAAAAAAAAAAATACATTAATAAAAAATGAATAAATCAAACAAATAATTAAATATGATTCAGTCTCAACTAAAACTCAGTTTCCTCTCCTACCTGGAGTTTCTCTGGCTGCCAATTGGTCGGTTGTCTTTGGGGGCAGGGCTTTAGGGCTGCAGGGGGCGGACTTGGATCGTCGGCGACACCTCGGACAGCCAATCCTGGCCAGCGCCCAACAGCGGAGGCAGTTTCTGGGGAGGCGGGTTCAGCTTCTCACACTTGGCACAGCGCCAATAGTCCTGAGAGACATACAACACACACACACACAAACGGTTAGACCGACGGTACTGATGAAGAGTGTGAGTGTGTGCGTGTGCGTGTGCGTGTGCGTGTGCGTGTGTGTGTGTGTGTGTGTGTGTGTGTGTGAAAGACTCACGGCTTCCGTGATCTCCGTGTCTTCCTCCGCCTCAAATATGTTGACCTCGTATATCTGGAAACAAAAGATTTACCGGAGTGAGACTTATTTGATTAAAAGGTGTGATGGGAAATATTTAAACTAAATCATTTCAGAAATATAAGAAAGTCTGATTTCCTTCTAAATCCCATGAAAGAAAATGAAAAAAACCTTCTCAGGTCCAATGACAGCATCCAACAAATATATAAAAACACAAAGTTACGTTCCTAAATCAGCTGCTCACTGATAACAGACTGACTGGAGAAATGGCTCATTTGTTGGGGACTGTTTTTAGCGGCGGATGAATCCACATTTGGTGTTTGGTTGAGTACCGGTGTCGACCACTAGGTGGCAGCAGCGCGCCTCAATCTGATCATCCGTTACCCTTGAAACCAACAGTTCATCGTTCAGACATGTCATTTCCATTATTACAAATGCCGGTTTGATCAAAACAAAGTGTTCTGGTCCCCGTACTGGTCCAGTCTGGTCCCGTACTGGTCAGTCTGGTCCCGTACTGGTCAGTCTGGTCCGTCCGTGGGGGGTTCTGGGTGTGTTACCTGGGTTGTCTGCATACAGCGGGCGTCGTCGCTTTGTAGTGGTCGTCGGACAGACCCGACTTCCTCAAAAACGGCTACGCTGAAGTTGTACTCTCTCCAGGTCGAGGCTGGGGCCGTGACCTCCGACCTCCGGACTAACACACACACACACACACACACACACACACACACACACACACACACACACACACACGCACACCACACACAGTACACAATACAATATTAAACACAGTGAATAAAGTGAGAGTGTGGAGTGTGAGTGTGTGTGTGTGCTGTAGGAGTCTGATGATTGGTTGCTGCTCCGGTGGCGCTCCACAGTCCGCCACGTCACGCCACGACAGGCTCTCGTCGAAGGACAGGGAGTAGCTGTGGGACCTGCTCCTCTTCCTCCCTTCCCCTTCCTCCTCCTCTCTTTCCTCTTTTTCACCCTCCACGCTATCCTGGGGCCCTGAGCAGATCGGGGGGGGTCTTATCAGGTTTTGTTTCATGAGCTCCAAGTGGAGGTGGCGGAGGAGAGAGACTCACCTGGGTCGCTGCCACTGCTGCTCCTCTCCTCCTCCTCCTCCCCTCCTGTCTGGAGACGAGGCAGGCGACTTCCTGGCTCCGCCTCCTTATGTTCAGTCTCGGTCGATGGTCATCTTTTAAAGATTGTTAACAACTCAATAATAATAATTATTTATTATACATTATGTACATATATATTATACATTATATAATTATAGAGAGCTGCAGCGTCGTTACCTCTGAGGCGCAGTCGGCTGGCGTCGTCGCCCTCGGCGGCTCGATGGAACTGGGAGGCGACTCTGAGAAGAGAGAGAGAGAGAGAATACGGTTTAGTTTGGTATGAAATCAATAAGCGTTTTAACTTTATAATATTTTGTTATTATAATATTTACGCAGCAAAAAATAAAATTCTGGCAGATTATCAACAAATATTATTTGTTTTCATTAATAATTTGACATAAAATCATAAATAAACTTCTTGTCGTCTCTTCTCTGAGAGCGTGGATGAATGGACAAACAGAAGCCGGCCCACCTTGGCTCTTCACGGCCTCCAGGTTCTTTGTGATCATCGAGAACAGAACTCTGAAAAACATGAAAGACACTTTAGTTACTACTTTTATTATATACATATATATATATATATATATATATATATATATATATACACAATTATATGTTATATTCCACGCTATGTTGCCGTAGTACACTAGAAAAATATGTTATACTATGTTGTGTGTTTATTACACAATACAACAGAAACTACATATTATTAATTAAAAAATACATAATATTATATACGATAGTTTAAGTAAGAAGAAGAAGAAGAAGGGGGGAATGGGGGAGAAGGAGTAGTAGGAGGATTAATAGAAGAAGGAGAAGAAGCAGAAGAAGAAGAAGAAGAAGAAGAAGAAGAAGAAGAAGAAGAAGAAGAAGAAGAAGAAGAAGAAGAAGAAGAAGAAGAATAAACTGGTTGTTATATTTATATTTTATTTTATTGCAGCTGTTACTTTTCTCTATTATTTGTCCCCTCTGATGCATAAAGACTCGTCTTATAGAGGAAGTTTGTTGTTATTTTTGTTTAAATTATAGAACAAGTTGCTTTACGTTTATACAGTAACTTCCCGTCCCCGAGCGGCTAGTTCTTCACCGTGGCTCTTTCACGGGCTGTCGAGGCAACCACGCGCCCAGTGCATCCTGGGAGCAGTAGGCGATGTGCTGCTGCTTCTGGTCGTACAGCTTCTTGATGATGTACTGTCCCAGGTAGAAGATCACCTGTGAGAAACAACCGTTACAGATGCATCATGGTAGGCACGTAAACACGAATTGGTACTCTGAAGCCCGCCCCCAAACCAGCGGGCGTTATGTTTAAAAGTGGGAACTCGTTACCTCCTTCATAGTGAACACTTCTTTAAGTGGCTCCGGCAAGTTGCAGCAAAGTCTTGAACTCGACCTTCGGTTTGACCTGGAGACACACAGAGGTCAAAGGTCAAACCTCTTAGCTAACCAGTTAGCTACAGGCAGCGGCAGCGACTAACAGCGTCTCCTCACCAGTTGGTTGTCGGCGTCGGCGTCTCTGTTGAGCTCCGCCTCCGCCCGACATCGTGGCGTCGTTTCTGCACAAGCGGGTGATTAGAACCACTTAGAACACAATTAAATTGAGCGGGCAGATTAACTGAATTATTTGAGGTTTGGCTGTAAACTACTGTAGTTATATCCAGCTATAAACAGTCTGACTAATCTAATTTAAACTCATCTAATCACAGAGGTCACGGGAGGTGAAGCAACGTCGGTAATTAGTTTCTGGCCACCCGATGAAATCAAGTCTATTTCTATTCTACTTTTAATTGTCATTTGGTCCCGCCAATGATCATTTCAGAATTAAATGACAGATGCATTAATTCACAGATATGTCTGTCGCCAAATCACACAAAATGACATTTTAATTTTATTATATTCGAATGGTTTCTATCATCTGGACTTTGAGTCTGAAATAAAAGTTTGATTGATATTAAAAAGTTCAGCGTATTATAACCCTAGAAATAACACACGACAAAAATGTGAAACTACAACTCAAACCCTAAGTTTCACAACATGATCATGAATTAGTCTCTTGATGCATTAGCACACAGGTATAAATGAAGAGGGCTCACCTGTGTAGACAGACGTATCAGCAGGGCATCCTGTGCAACAGAACAGGAAGATAAAGTGCAGTGAGAGGAGGATCACAGCTGCAGCCTCTTATAGACCTGCTGGGACCACGTGTCAGGGCCAGACCAGCCATAATTAACATTATTAAAAGAATAAAAGGCTTGCAATATTTCAGTTGATTTGTAATGAATCCAGAATGCATGACATTTTGTTTTTTTAATTGCATTACAGAAAATAAAGAACTTTATCACAATATTCTAATTTTCTGAGACAGTCCTGTATATATATATATATATATATATATATATATATATATATATATATATATATTCTGACATGTAATTTATGTATAGCATTTCTCCCAATGTTTATATAGATTTGGTAAGTCGATTATACACGAGGCTCCACTATAGTTATATCTCTCTCTCCATATTATTTATATTATTTATTAAGTTATATATATTGGAGGCTGAAAAAATCCCTGTTGTTCCAAAAAGTACAAAAACATCACTTTGTTGAGCATAATACTCGCATTCAGTGTGAAAAGATAATAATGATAAAACATGAGTTTTAATAAATATCTAGATCTCATTAAATTGTAACTGTAAAAGCCCACAATGTGTAAGGAATGTATTTCTAGTTAACCTAGGCTGGTCTCAGGTCGGTTTGACTTGACTTTCGCGTCGCTAGCTGCTCAGTGCTAACTGCTAACGTTATCTGGTTCTATTACAACAGAGCTCTGCGTATATAAGCAGCACATGTACAAACCGTATGAATAGTAACAGTGTAATGGTGCATTGGGAACGAGTACAAGCATTCAAAACTCACCGTTTTCATCGAGGTCGTGCCATTACGTAATCTGACTCGGTCGAGAGCAGAAGTGATGGCGGCGCCGACGCACGTCCGTCAGCAGGGGGGGGTGGGGGGTGGGGGGTGGGGGCGGGGGGGGGGGCGGGGCCTGCGCAAGTCCGTCATCAGAAATAACCTGAGACCTTATTACTCAACTAGAATTTAGTATAAAATATATAAAAATGTAAATACAATATATTAAAGGAGATTGAAATGACAAGTATTTGTAATGAAGTTATAAATAAAAGCATTTAAGTATTCAAAAATTATACAAACATGGATATTCATAAAAAAATAAACTACAACTATTTAAGTATTTAGAAGTATAATTTATTAAAATATGTTTCATTTACGATGGGAAATAGTATTCAATAGTACTCACACAAGAATACAAGGCAGGTACCCTTTTCTGCCTTGTCTATATGAGTTTCGCATGATACCAATTAAAAACAGTGCCGCATCAGTATTTTACACCATGCTTAATCAGAGATTACAGATATTAGTGTGCATTGATTGAGTCAGTATTGATGTTGATATCCACGAGGATAGTGCCAAAAGGTATAAATAAACCAGTCCGTGCAATGGGCTTGTATAGCCAAAAAGAGTTTTTTTTTAAAACAGTAAAAGAGTAAAAAAGAGTCAAAAAGATGGACAGTGGGATGCAAAAATAAAAATGAAATAAAAATAGCAGAGAAGCGGAGGAGGGCAGACCGAGGTAGACTCATGCAGAGAAGTCCCTCAGGGTCAGGGTTAGGGTTAGAGTCAGGGTCAGGGGTCAGGGTCAGGGTTAGGGGTTAGGGTTGGAGTCAGGGTCCGGGTTAGGGTTAGGGTCGGGGTCAGGGGTCAGGGTCAGGGTTAGGAGGGGTGGTTGGGCCGACTGGGTTTGCAAATTGGTTGAGGTCAGGGTTAAAGTCAAGGCCGAGGTTAGGATGATTATATATACACCACACACACACACCACACCACACACCACACACACACCACCACACACACACACACCACACCACCACACACCACACCACACACCACACCACACACACACACACACACACACACACACACACACACACACACACACACACCAGCCAAAACTGCACCTCAGTGAGAATAGTGTAAAGCCACTGATTTGATGTTAGTTTGACAAGCCCAATTTTAATTAAAATGAATTACTTTAAATGGACTTAGAGACCTGGTTCTTTTTCTAAATGAAGAGGGGCCTCCCCACATGCGTACTCTATAGTTTGGGACCGATGGCTGCAAGCTAAGGGCCCCAAAACAACTCCCACGTGGTCAATCGTGTGCCAGCGTGTCAACTTTAGAGTGTCATTTTGAGCAATGCAAAAATGTCCATAAAACCTTAAATGTTGGTCTAAAAGACTCCATATTTCGCACAGGCACTCAGTACCAGGCCTAGAATGAGACCATGGGGTGAAATCCTCTCTAAAAACCCCAGTACTTTATAGGCTTGTGTGATTCCAGGTTTTGATTAGCCTGTGTGTCTTTTCATATCTGTGTGCTCCTCCAAGACTTGGGCTGGGGAGGACGTTTTTTTTTCTGATCGTGCTTGTGCTTAGCTCTCTTCTCCAGGCTGTACACACTTCCAAGTGTGTGCCAACCATGTGAGCCTTGGTGCTGTAGCCTAAGGCATCTCCACGTGGGAGTGGTTTGAAAACCCCAAATCGTGCTCCTTCAAACGCTCATAACTTATGTTCTGAATGTACTAGAGTGTCATTGATGATGTGTACCCCCACTAAGTCGACTATTGCGCTTCGAAATGCACCACCCCGAACGTCTAGCCCTTCAGGGAAAGTGTTGTACTGGCTCGTGTCACGTAATCATCAATGTATGTCCCTTCTTTTGCTCATAACTTTTGTTACGGAGGTGCTAGAGTGTGAGGATAGTGTCTACCCCCACTAAGTAGTCTATTGCAGTTCCAGATATGCCCTCTTCTAGCTTCTAGACCCACAGGAAATGTCTTTGTAGTAGCGTTAGCTTGTTTTGTAAACGTTTTATTAGCCACACCACACCACACACACCACACACACACCACACACACACCACACCACACACACACCACACACACACACACACACACACCACACCACACACACACACACACACACACACCACACACACACCACACACACCACACACACACACACACCACACACTCACACCACACACACACACGGACACACACCACACACACACACACCACCACACACACACACACACACACACACACACACACACACACACACACACACACACACACACACACACACACACACACACACACACACACACACACACACACCACACACACCACACCACACCACACACACACACACACACACACACACACCACACACCACACACACCACACACCACAAACACACACACACACACCACACACACACACACACACACACACACACCACACACACACACACACCACAAACACACGCACACACACACACACACACACACCACACACCACACACACACACACACACACACACACACACACACACACACCACAGCCAACACAACACATGCATGTTGAACACACAGCACGGCCTCAATAGCAGGCCCGTCACTCAAAGATCAGGCCCCGCCCCCTCTGCACGACTATGTGTGCAATTTAACCAAAACTGGTGGCTGGTGCAGGAACGCCAGCGTCCTATAGAGGAGCCAGAGTGACACAGACTGGCCCTTACAGTGTTACAGCCTGTCAATACACAGAGCAATATTCAATGAATGCATGTGTAATAATGTCAATATATATAGGCTTAGGGTTAGGGTTAGGGTTAAGGTTAAGGTTAAGGTTAAGTTTAGGGTCAACGGTTAAGGTTGAGGTTAGGGTTAAGGTTCTGAGTTAGGTTAGGGTCAAAGGTTATGGTTAGGGTCAGGGTCGGGGTCAGGGTTAGGGTTAGGGAGGGGGAGGGCTACAGACTGGGTTTGCAAATTGGTTGAGGTCAGGGTTAAGTTCAAGGCCGAGGTTAAGATGATTATATGTGGAGGAATGGTGGGGTCAGGATTAGAATAAGGGATGAAAACCACCTTGGGACGGCCCGTCGGCCTCTAACTTTTTCGAAGGTCCTAGAAAATCTGTTTGGATCTGCCTTACATAATTCGGCCCTTGCGCTTAACCATACCACCCCCGAAGATGTCGGACTTTGGAAAAGGTTCCAAAATGGGGATTCAAAATACGGGACGGCCCGTCGGCTATATACTTTTGAACCGGCGGTCGTAGAGCCTCGCCGACAGGGTCTACCCCCCCTGAAGCGACCATTGCGCACAATAAAGCTCATGGGACCGAGGCTGTGGGACCTTGGGAAGTGTCCGATATTTGCGTTTTTCCGACCCCGGAAACGTTTTTCTTGAATAACTTTTTTCTGAAGGTCTGAGAGCTTAGCCGATTCGTGATGCATTTCTTGTATGCCGCTGAGGCCGTTGCGGATCCAACGGTACCAGGCTCGAGTCTGTAGGACGTCGGGAAGCCAAAGTGAGTTTTTTCGGCGAATGGACCTCGTTAGAAATAGGGGTCTTCGGTGAATAGCTCTTGTCCTGAAGGTCGTAGAGACCTGCAAATGGTCTCTGACTCCCCAAGTCATGCATTGCGCTTCAGGGGTACCATCCAGAGTCTGTGGGACCTTCCGATGTAGTTATTGATAGCAGAGAATAACTCACATGCATCTCACACACACACAAATACACACACACACACACACCACACCACACCACACCACACCACACCACACCACACCACACACACACACACACACACACACACACACACACACACACACACACACACACACCACACCACACACACACACACACACACACACCACACCACACACACACACACACACACACCACACACACACACCACACACACACACACACACACACACACACACACACACACACCAACAGCCAACACAACACATGCATGTTGAACACACAGAGAGAAAAACTCACATGCTTCACACACAGCACAGCCTCAATAGCAGGCCCGTCACTCAAAGATCAGGCCCCGCCCCCTCTGCACGACTATGTGTGCAATTTAACCAAAAACTGGTGGCTGGTGCAGGAACGCCAGCGTCCTATAGGGAGCCAGAGTGACACAGACTGGCCCTTACAGTGTTACAGCCTGTCAATACACAGAGCAATATTCAATGAATGCATGTGTAATAATGTCAATATATATAGGCTTAGGGTTAGGGTTAGGGTTAAGGTTAAGGTTAAGGTTAAGTTTAGGGTCAACGGTTAAGGTTGAGGTTAGGGTTAAGGTTACGGTTAAGGTTAGGGTCAAAGGTTATGGTTAGGGTCAGGGTCGGGGTGAGGGTTAGGGGGGGGAGGGGGGGAGGGGCTGCAGACTGGGTTTGCAAATTGGTTGAGGTCAGGGTTAAGTTTCAAGGCCGAGGTTAAGATGATTATATGTGGAGGAATGGTCGGGGTCAGGATTAGAATAAGGGATGAAAACCACGCGGGACGGCCCGTCGCCTCTAACTTTTTCCGAAGGTCCTAGAGAAAATCTGTTTGGATCTGCCTTACATAATTCGGCCCTTGCGCTTCCAACCATACCACCCCCGAAGATGTCGGACTTTGGAAAAGGTTCCAAAATGGGGATTCAAAATACGGGACGGCCCGTCGGCTATATACTTTTGAACCGGCGGTCGTAGAGCCTCGCCGACAGGGTCTACCCCCCCTGAAGCGACCATTGCGCACAATAAAGCTCATGGGACCGAGGCTGTGGGACCTTGGGAAGTGTCCGATATTTGCGTTTTTCCGACCCCGGAAACGTTTTTCTTGAATAACTTTTTTCTGAAGGTCTGAGAGCTTAGCCGATTCGTGATGCATTTCTTGTATGCCCCTGAGGCCGTTGCGGATCCAACGGTACCAGGCTCGAGTCTGTAGGACGTCGGAAGCCAAAGTGAGTTTTTTTCGGCGAATGGACCTCGTTAGAAATAGGGGTCTTCGGTGAATAGC
>JAYMGU010000115.1:27500-29075 GCA_036178185.1 Liparis tanakae
ACACACAGAGAAAAACTCACATGCTTCACACACAGCACAGCCTCAATAGCAGGCCCGTCACTCAAGATCAGGCCCGCCCTCTGCACGACTGTGTGCAATTTAACCAAAAACTGGTGGCTGGTGCAGGAACGCCAGCGTCCTATAGAGGGAGCCAGAGTGACACAGACTGGCCCTTACAGTGTTACAGCCTGTCAATACACAGAGCAATATTCAATGAATGCATGTGTAATAATGTCAATATATATAGGCTCTGGGTTAGGGTTAGGGTTAAGGTTAAGGTTAAGGTTAAGTTTGGGGCCAGGGGTTAAGTTGGAGGTTGGGGTTAAGATTCTGATTGAGGTTAGGGTCAAAGGTTATGGTTAGGGTCAGGGTCGGGGTCAGGGTTAGGAGGGAGGGGGGGGGCTACAGACTGGGTTTTGCAAATTGGTTGAGGTCAGGGTTAAGTTTCAAGGCGGAGGTTAAGATGATTATAAGTGGAGGAATGGTCGGGGACAGGATTAGAAAAAGCGATGAAAACCATGCGGTACGGCCCGTCGGCCACATACTTCTTTTCCGAAGCTGCTAGAGAAAATCTGTTTGGATCTGCCTTACATAATTCGGCCCTGCGCTTCCAACCATACCACCCCAAGATGTCGGACTTTGGAAAAGGTTCCAAAATGGGGAGTTGATTCAAAATACCCAGGGGGGACTTGCCGGTCGGCTATATACTTTTGAACCCGGGTGTCGTGAAACAGCCTCGCCGACAGGGTCTACCCCTGAAGCGACCATTGCGCACAAAAGCTCATGGGACGAGGCTGTGGGACCTTGGGAAGTGTCCGATATTTGCGTTTTTCGACCCGGAAACGTTTTTTCTTGAATAACTTTTTTCTGAAGGTCTGAGAGCTTAGCCGATTCGTGATGCATTTCTTGTATGCCCCTGAGGCCGTTCGCGGATCCAACGGTACCAGGCTCGAGTCTGTAGGACGTCGGGAAGCCAAAGTGAGTTTTTTTGAATGGACCTCGTTAGAAATAGGGGTCTTCGATTGAATAGCTCTTGTCCTGAAGGTCGTAGAGACCTGCAAATGGTCTCTGACTCCCCCAAGTCATGCATTAGCTTCCAGGGGTACCATCCAGCGAGTCTGTGGGACCTTCCGATGTGGTTATTGATAGCAAGAGAAAAACTCACATGCATCTCACACACACACAAATACACACACACACACACACCACACCACACCACACCACACCACACCACACCACACCACACACACACACACACACACACACACACACACACCACACCACACACACACACACCACACCACACCACACCACACCACACCACACCACACCACACACACCACACACCACACACACACACACACACACACACACACACACACACACACACACACACACACACACACACACACACACACACACACACCAAACAGCCAAAACTGCACCCTGAGGAGAATAGTGTGAAAGCCACTGATTTGATGTTAGTTTGACAAGCCCAATTTTATTAAATGAATTACTTTAAATGGACTTAGAGACCTGGTTTTTTTTTTCTAAAAGAAGAGGGCCTCCCAAAAT
>JAYMGU010000116.1:0-28582 GCA_036178185.1 Liparis tanakae
TTTATGTCACGGGAAGTTTATCAGGATCTGATTCTTAAGAAAAGCGTCGTCTGGCATTTTTTTTTTTCCGGTTTCATTATCGGGCCTAAAACCCAAACCCAGGGGGAGAACATGTGCCCCATTTTCCTTTCCCCTGGGGGTCCCATTGGAAAGCTCGGGGGTAATGAGAGGGGCCCGCTTGGGTTGTCCCCCCAATCCATACCCCAAAGTCGCCCACCCCCAAGGAAGGGCTGACAACACCCATCTTCCTCTGAAACGCTTTTCTTGGGGAATTGGGTATGGGACAAAAGTGCCGGGGCTGTCCATCAGGACAAACTTGGAAAACTTTGATTTGTAAACCCAGGAACTTACAAAAACCCTTGAGGTTTTCCCCTCGAGAACGTCTACCTTTTCTCTGGGAAACTCCTCTTTTTTGCTATGGCTAGCCCACCCCCGGGTCTCCCCCCCCCGATCTAGTCCATCAGGCCCAAGGCTGCAAATGTGAGGGCCCCTTCCCCCCGGGCAATCACCCTTGGTTTAAAAAAAGAAATCTCGGGCGTCTTTGTCTGACCTCCTGTTTTGACCGGGGAGACTCAGCAATTTTTGATGTGGTTTGCCCCGAGATCTGTTGGGTGAGGGCTCTCCATCTGGGGGCCGTCCGGTTGACTTTTTGCAGTTCAACAGTCCTCCTTTGTTCCTTCATCTGGGACCTTATGCAACCCCACTTTGCCCTAACCTTTTCCCTTTTTTTGGGAACCCCAAGACCCCGTATTGATTGATTCCCGTCTTTTCCCCCGGGTCTAGGGCAGACAGTCTGTGGATCTCGGCTGGCGACTAGGGGATCTCTTCTTTCCAGTTTTTTTAAAAAGACTCCCCTCAGCGACTCTCCCTTGTGTATGCCCCCCTTTTTTTTACCACTCATGCAGCGACAGCCCAATTTTCCTTGAGCAGGCGTCAGTTGGGACTTTTGAACATCTTCAATATGTCGGGTGGGTTTTGTTTTCCATTCCCTAAATAAACAGGGTAGAGGTACTAAGATCCTTTACAATAGGGGTGGTCAAGCAGATTCCCCATGGTTTTCCCCGTTTTAGTTTTGTATGCAATATCAACACAAAAACTATTGAGCGGGCCCAAATTGTTTAAAAGCCAAAGCCCCCAAGTCACTCCCCCAGAGGGGTTTGCCATCCTCGCCGGACCCCCTCCGATTACCCGCCCACCCTTTCCCGGGGGTTGGCAGGGGGAGATCGGGGCTTTGTATAGTGGCTGGGGAATATCCCCCTATTAAAAAATTTAACATTGAATTTTGCTGTATCTTGGGAATGTCGAAGTGACACTCGGAGGTAGCACAACATACGATGAAGCGAAGTTTGGGTTGAGGGGTTGGACACATTGTAATAAAAATTAATTTTTCCCCCAAAATTTGGCGATCTCGAAATAAATGTATTTTAAATTTCTGGACTTTTTGAAATTTTTTTTGAAGTGTTTTTGAAGAAATCTTGTCCAATCGCTTGCATGCTGCAAAACCAAATTTAAATTTTCTGGGAAGGGGTTCTCAGACTTGTTTTAGTATGTTCTCCCCATCTGAACAGTCTAAAGGTTTTTTTAAGCTTTTTTGGAATTTGTTTTTCCAACAAACTAAAATGTTTGGTTTTAACCTTCAAAATTTATTTTGGGTGAATATTTCAATTAAAAAAATACGGGTACAATTACCATGACCCCCACCACCCCCCTAAACGCCCCCCCGGTTAAAGTGCCTTTCCTGGGTACTTTTCTTGCAAAAAAAACCCGTATTCCCCCCAAAAACGAAAATTTGGGACCCATCGGGTAAAGTATTCGAAAATTTTCTTTAATGGGGGGCGGTGTCTGCAAAATTTTCCCCTATAGCTATTCAAAAAAAATTAAATTAATACCCATTAAACCCATTTATATTTGTCAATTTCCCTTTTATAAATGGGGGTGAATTAAAAAGGACTTTTAATAGGCGGCGGTGTCTGCTAAACTACCCTATAGCTTTCAGATGAGGGTAGATTAGCATCCCCCTTCCCCTTTGTTGTAAATTTTAATTTTAAAAAAGGGGTAGAATTGGGGCATTTTTGGCGGCGGTGTCTGAAAAACTCCCTTTGGCTATTCAGATGAGGTAATTGGCATCCCCGCCCCCCATACATATGTTTTTAAATTTTTTTCCGGGTTTTCAAAAGGCATTTTAATGGGCGGCAGTGTCTGCTAAAACTACAAATATATTCAGATGGGAATTAGCATCCCCCTTAAACCCCCAAAATATGTTGCCCAATTTATTTTAAAAAAGGGGAAAATTAAAAACACTTTAAAAAAGGGGTGATTTAAATACCCTGTTAAAATATTTTTTACCCCGGGGGTCCCCTCACGGGAAAAAATAGGAAACAAAAATACAGGGCCCAAAAGGGGCGTTTTTTTTAATATTTTTTCTATAACCCCGGGGCCTGGAATTTTAAAATTTTTTCCGCAAAAGGGTTTTTAACCCCGGGGGGGGGGCTTAATTGGGGGTAAAAGGGGTGGGATGGTGCCCCAAGGCCCCTGGGGGTTTAATCCAGAGGCTCCCTTCCAATTTTTATTTTTGTTTTTTTGGTGACCCTCCTGCCCCCAATCCCCCTAATGCTTTTTTAACATTTTCCCCCATTTTGGGGTTTGATTTCCCGGGGCCCCGGGTGAATCAGCATCCCCTTCGGGAACCCGGAGGCAGACATTTAATATTTTTTTCTTAACCCGGGGGCCGGGGCCCCAAAATTTTGGGGGTTTTTTAACCCCAGGGTGGGGGGCTTAATTGTGGGTACCCCCGGGCCCCGGGAGGTGCGAAAAGGCCCGGGGGTTTTGCTCCAGGGGGCCCCCAATTCAATTGTATATTATGTATTGTCCCCTCGGTGACCCTCACTTTTCCCCCAATCCTCCGGGTTTTCAAATTACCAGGAGTTTTTCCCCCCCAAGTATAGTTCTTCTGGGCTAGCCGGGATGTGTTGTCTGCCATCTACCCTCACTTTTTAATCCTCCTGGTTCTATCACCGGGGGGTTTGACCCCTTTCCCCACAAATAGTCACTGGGGGGCGGGCCCTTTGGGGTGGTTCCCCCCGGTGACCGTCAATGCTTTTCCCCCTGGTACTTTCCCCGGGGGGATTTGACTAACTTTCCCCAAAGTAAAATCACTTCTGGTCGGCCGGGATGTGATGTCTGCCATCTGACTCTTACTTTTCCCCCCAATCCTCCTTTTTCTATCCCCGGGGTTTGCTTTTTCCCCAAAAGTATAGTCACTTCTGGTCGGGCCCCAGGATGTGATGTCCCATCGACTCTCACTTTTTCCCAAATCCTCCGGGTTTCCCTATCACCGGGGGTTTGGTTTTTCCCCAAAGTATAGTCACTTCTGGGCTGGCCTGGGATGTGATGTCTGCCATCTATTTCACTGTTTTCCCTAATCCTCCGGGCAAAAATTTCCCACCTTTTTTTTGGTTTAAAAATCCCCCAAATTTTTTGGTTAATTTTTAAAAATAGTAGTGCTTTCCCCCTTATGTCTGCCATCTGACCCTACTGTTTTCCCTAACCTTCCGGGGCCCCGGCCTTGGATGTGATGCCCTGCTTTTTGACCCTTTTTTTCCCCAATCCTCCTGGCCTACCCTTTGGGGGAATTTAATCTTTTCCCCACAAATAGTCCTTTGGGGGCTGGCCTTGGATGTCTTTTCTGTCATCTGACCCACATTTTAATCCCCCTGGTTCTATCACCAGGAGTTTTACCCCCTTTCCCCACAAATAGTCACTTCTGGGCCCGCCCAAACTGGAATGTCGGGCTGGTGATAGTTACAGTCCTCAATCCATCGGTACTTTCCCCTTTTCCCAGGAAATGTCCAAAGGTGTTTTAAAATTTTTCCCCAAAATAAAATTTTTTGATGTTTTTTTAATAGTAATCCTGCTCAGTACAAGAACCGCGGGTTTCCCAGACATTTGGTGTATGTGCTTGGCTGAGGCCAATGGTCGGCCCTTTCACCCTTGGGATTATTTTTTGAACGCCTCTAAGTCAGAACCCCCGGGGGAAATTTTTCGCCCCAAAAGCGCCCATGAGATTTTGGGTTTGGCCCCGGGAAAACCCGGCTTCGGTGTTTAAGTAGACCCGTTTTGGCAGGGCGGGGGAGGGGGCCCCAAAAAGGGGGCCCCTTCCCCTACCTCGCACTGCATTTTTGGGTGGAAAACCTGGTTCCCCTAATCCTGGAGTGTCTGCCTTTTTCCCCCCCATTTTTTAATCCTCCTGGTTCTTTACCGGGGATTGAACCACCTTTTACCCAAAATAGTCCCCCCGGGCTGGCCTTGGATGTGATGCCCCCCAGTGACCCCCCTGTCCCCTTATCCTCCGGTTCTATCCCCCAGGGAATTTGACCACCATTCCCCCCCCAAATAGTCACTGGGGGCGGGCCCCTTTGGAATGTGATTTTTGCCATCTGCCCCATATCTATTAAGATGGGGGTAGATTAGAAACCACCGCCGCCCCTCCCTTGTTGCCCAATTTCCCGGGGGTGTGATGTCTGCCACCCTCCCCCCACTGTCTTCAAATCCTCCTGGCTTGGCCCCAATTCCACCATTTTTTGGTTAAGTTTCACACATAGTGGTCATTCCTTATGTCTCCCCATCGGGCCCCCCACTGTTTTCCCTAACCTTCCTGGGCTGGCCTTGGATTGATGTCTGCATTTTGCCCCTCACTGTTCCACAATCCCCCCTGGTTTCTATCCCCCAAGGGAAATTTGACCACCATTAACCCTAAATAGTCATTTTCGGGGCGGCCTTGGATGTGATGTCTGCATTTTGACCCTCACTTTTCCCCCCAATCCTCTGGTTCTATCCCCAAAGGGAAATTTGCCACCTTTCCCAAAATAGTCATAAAGGGGCCTTGGATGTGATGTCTGCTTTTTGACCCCACTTTTCCCCCAATCCCCCTGGTTCTATCACCAGGGGTTGACCACCATTTCCCCCAAAATAGTCATTTTCGGGGGCTGGCGGATGTAATGTCTGTCATCTGACCTTCACAGTTCCCAATCCCCCCTGGTTCTATCACCGGGGAGATTTGACCACCTTTTACCCAAAAACAGTCACTTCTGGGCCTGCCGGGGCTGGAATTTTCCTGACTGGTGAAAATTACGGTCCTCAATCACATCTGGTACATTCCCTTTAAAGGGAATTCCAGCAAATGCCCAAATTGTTCCCCAATCCTCCGGGTTTCCCTTTACCAGGGGGGTTTGACCACCTTTAAACCCCCAAAAATAGTCACCCCTAGGACCGGCCTGGGCGGGAAATTTCCTGACTGGTGATAGTCAGGTCCCCGGGAATCACATCTGGTACATTCCCTTTCGGGGAATGCCAGCAAAGAATTTGCCCAAATTTTAAGAAAAAGTCCGATGATGTGTTGTTGCAATGGGAATCCTGCCCCATCGGAAGTAACCGCGGGTTCAGACTTTTAAATTTATTGCGGCTGGGGCCCAAGGTGCGGCCACCATCTGTGGGATTATGACTAAACCCCTGGCCCAAAATCCGCCTAAAACTTTCCCCCAAAAGCGCCCCGGATCTTATTGGCCCCGGTTTAACCGCCCGATTGATGAGAAAAGGGTTAAATTGGCAGGGCGGGGGGCCGGCCCCATGGGGGCCCCTTCCCTTCCTCCTCCCCTTTCATGTTTACTGCATGTTTGTAGGGGGAACCTTGTTCCCCTTACCTGGAGTTTTTATTTTAATTTTTCCCCCAATCCCCCCTGGTTCTACCCCGGGGAGTTTTAACCTTTAAACCCCAAAAAAATCACTTTCGAGGGGGGCCCTTTGGATGTGATGCCCCCCGGTGATTTTTCCCTTTTCCCCCCGGGTTTTCTATCCCCCAGGGAGATTTGCCTTTTCCCCCAAATAGTCACTCGGGGGCCCGGCCTTTGGGGTTGATGTTTGCCATCTGCCCCCATACCCTTTTAAGATGAGGTGGGTTTTTTTTCCCACCCGCCCCCTTCCCCTTGTTGTCAAATTTTACCTTGGATGTGATGTCTCCATCCCCCTCACTGTCTTCTAATCCCCCCTGGCGGCTCAATTCCACCTTTTTTGGTTAAGTTTCACACATAGTAGTGCATTCTTATGTCCCCCATCTGCCCCCTCCCCTTTTTCCCAAACCTTCCTGGGCTGGCCTTGGAGGGATGTCTGCTTTTTGACCCTCATTTCCCCCCAATCCTCCTGGTTCTATCCCCCCGGGGAGATTTGACCACCATTTACCCACAAATAGTCACTCGAGGGGCTGGCCTTGGATGTGATGCCCCCCGGTGCCCCCTCCTGCCCCCATCCCCCCGGGGGTTCTATCCCGGGAGATTTGACCCCAAAAAACCCCAAAAAATTTCCCCTTTTCGGGGGGCCGGCCTGGGATGTGGTGTCCCCGGTGACCCCCTGTCTTTTTCCTCCTCCTTCTATTGGGGATGTTGAACCTTTAAACCCCCAAAATAGTCCCCGGGGCCCGGGCCCCTTGGATGTGCTGTGTGTCACCCTGACCTACATTTCCCCAATCATCCTGGTTCTATCACCAGGGAGTTTTGGCCCCTTTTCCCCCAAAATAGTCACTCGAAAACCCGGCCTTGGATGTGCTGTCTGCCCATCTAAAACCCTCACAGTTCCCCAATCCTCCTGGTTCTCCCAAATCGGGGAGATTTGACCACCTTTAAACCCCACAAATAGTCCTTGGGGCGGCCTTGGATGTGTGCTGTCTTCTGCCCTTTCCCAATTCCCCCCAATCCTCTTTGCTTTCCCCAGGGGGGTTTTGACCACCTTTTACCCACAAACAGTCACTTGTTGGACTGCCTGGGATGTGATGTCTGTCATCTGATTCACTGTTTAATCATCCTGGTGCTTTCCTCAGGTATTTGACAAATTTCCCAAGTAAGTTTTTAAAAAGAGCCGGCCTTGGATGTCCGTCTGTCATCTCCCCCTGACATTTCCCCCAATCACCCTGGTTCTACCACCAGGGAGATTTGACCACCATTAACCACACATTAGTCACTTGAGACCCGGGCCTTGGATGTGCTGCCCCGTATCTGACCTTCACGGCCCCCAATCCCCCTGGTTTCTACCCAAAAGGGGAGATTTGACCACCATTTCCCCCAAAATGTCCTTCTGGCCCTCCCGGGGTTTTGGAATCCCTTTTCTGGTGATAGTCACAGTCCTCCAATCACATCTGGTACTTTCCCCTTTTGGGGAATGTCACCCAAAGGCCCCCTCCTTTTCCCCAATCCACCTGGTTTTTTTAAACATATATATTAAGGTATAGTCACTGTTTTTGCAGCCAGGCGCTCTGGGCCCCTCAATTCCACCTTTTTTTTGAAAAAATTTCCAAGATAGTCTGCAATAAGGGGGGGGGTCAATTATCTTACCCGCCGTCCCATACTATGTTGCCCGAATTAACATCTGAATAGTGGCCATTGGGGCCCTTTTTAATGTCCCGATGGGGTTTTTTGTTTTTTGACCCTTTTTTTCGAATCTTTGGGGGTATAAAAAAGGTTTCGGCGGTGCTGTAGCGATGTGGTCATTTGGGCCCGTTCGATGACGGAAGGTAATGAAACTTTCCCTAGTTATAACTCCCGGGTCAATTAGCCGCCATTGAATTTTCCCGGCCGGTGGGTTTTTTGACCCCTATTCTCCGGGGTTCTTTCACATTTTTGTACCCAAAAAAGGATCTCAAATCCTGGGTAGTTTATCCCCGCAACCCGCCATTGCAGCTGTCATTTTTCCCGGTACCTCGTAACCATGGCGACCTGTCCAAAAAAAAATCCATTTTTTGTTGAGGAAAAAAAGAAATTGGGCCAAAAATCACCCGTTGGGCCTGGGCTTAAAAATTTCTTTTTGGGATTAAAATCACGCCAATTAGAGGCCCCAGGGTTCCCAATTTTAAGCATTTTGAAGCATTTTTGAGCATATTAGCATTTGCTGCTAGCAGCAAAAACAGACTTTTTCCGCCTCCGGGGCTGTTTGGGACCTGAATATTGGGCAAAAATGGGGGTCAACTACTATCGATTCCCCCCCCTTCCCACCCGAACCCCAACCCCGGAAATTTGGGCCCCATGGCGGCTACTTTTCTTTCAAATTTGAGTAACCCCTTTCCCGTCAACCCTATAAGCCGCCATTTTGATGCTAATTCCCCCTTAAAAATAGAAAGGGGGCCAATTGCCGACCATTGGGGAAATTTTGACCCCAGGGGGGTTTAAATTTTACCCCGTGTCCCGACAGCCAATCATATGAGGGGATATTAGGAAAACTTGGCAGTGTTGTAAAAATGTAATCCCTTGACCCAGTTCAATGACTGGAATGAACGGCTTCCTTTTTTTTTAACTCCGGGTCAATTGGACCATTGAATGATCCGGCCCGTCTGTTATCTGACCCTTTTCCCGACAAATCATATGAGGTTTTATTTAAAGGCCTTTGATGGTACTGTCATATTTCGCGTTGGCCCTCACTGTTCCCAATCCTCCTGGTTCTTCACCAGGGGTATTTGACCACCAAACCCCAAAAGTCCTTTCGAGGGGGGGGGGCCGGGGTGTGATGTCCCCGGGGACCCCCACTGTCGTCCCAATCCTCCCGGATCTTTTCACCAGGGAAATTTTACCCCCCATTTTCCCCCAAATAGTCCCCGAGGGGTGGCCTGGGGTGGTGTTTTCCATCTGACCCCATATATTAAGATGAGGGTGGGGTTGCCTACACCCCCAAACCCCTCAATTGTTTCAATTTTTGGATTGATGTCTGCCATTTGCCCCCCATGTCTTCCCAATCCTCCTGGTTCTATCCCCCGATTTTGAAACCCTTTAAAATAGTCACCCGGGCCCGGGCCCGGATGTGATGTCCCCGGGGACCCTCCCCTGTCCCCAATTCCCCCCTGGTTCTATCACCAGGGGGATTTGACCATTAACCCCCCAAAAAGTCCTTTTGAGGGGGGTCTGGATGTGATTCCCCCCGGGGACCCTCACGTCCCCAATCCTCCTGGTTCCCTTTTAGGAAATTTGACCCCTTTTAAACCCCAAATAGTAACTTCCCGGGGGGGGGCTGTTTGGGGCTGTCCCGCAGGTTTGGGGTAACAGTTCTAAAAACCCTGGTGCTTTCCCCCCGGTGATTTTCATTTTTATGAGTCCCCAAAAAAGGTAGCCCAAATCATAGCTACATGCTAATTTTGGGGGACCACTAAAACATTTTCCCTTTGTCCCAAAACAGCAATTTTTACGAATAATCAAGAGGACAGGTGACACATTTGGGCATTTTTATTAAATCCCCACACACACAAATATATATATTACATGCACACACAAAAACCAATTTTGCAATTTAACTTTTAAATTTTTTTTTTTTTTTTTTTTTGGGGGGGGGTTTCAACTTTTGGTGTTACAATTTACCCCAAAAGTTTTTCTTTTTTTTTTTTTTTAAAAAGTCTTTTGCCCCATTGCCGGGGGTTTCTTTTTTTGGTTTCTTTTTTTTTTAAAAACAGGGTGAGCATCACGACCCCCCTCTTGGGGATCTTCTTGGGTCTCTGTTTATGGGAAACACAGACCAAAACATTGAGTTGATCAGTTCAAGGGTTTTTTTTCCCAAAATTCAATGCCCCTTTTTAAAGGGCCCCATATCTACTTACAACCTGGTCGTCTTCCCTCTCCTCCCGTGTTGGAGGCAGGGGGCTTAGCGGTTTGGCCCTTTTGGAGGAGAACCAATCCCTTCTTTTTTTGGTGACCCTTGCCAAAACGTTGCTGGGGTTTTGGGGTGATGTGAGCAGCGGGGGGGAAAAGGGGGCAGGGGGGGGGCAGGAGGGGGCGGGGGGGATGTGGAGGAGGGGGCCCCCCTCCTCAGGCCTCCCCCTCCCCTGGCCCCATCATAACAAAAACAATAAAACCCTTGACGGGTTGGGGGTTGTGGCTTTTTAAAAAGTTCCCAACCCCGGGTTTGGGGGCCCCACCTTTGGGGGGGTTTTGGCCTTAAACAGTAAAGGGAGACAAAAAAAAAACGTGTGTCAGTCAAACAAGCCAATTGTTTTTTTTACTACAGCGTCACAGAAGTGACAGGCAAGGTTACACTTCGTGTCCCGCCTTTCCCCTCCTCCCGGGTGAAGGTCGGGGGCCCGGGCAGGCCCATCTGGGCCCAGGCTGCCTGGAGGTTTGCGGACCCCGGTTCCTTACCCCTCACCCCCGGGGACGAACCGGTTTTTTTTTTTGGGGGTCAAAATGCTCCCCGAAAAAGGGCCCCCCTCTCCCAAACCCGGAGAACTCCTCCCCAAAAAGGGCAGGAAGATCTGAGCCCCGAAATCCCTGTAGGTCTTTTGTTGTCAATTTTGTGGGAAAGGGGAAAACATGAAAGGTTTAAAATAAGACAGAGTTGATGGGGCACCTTTGGGAAGGGTTAGACATACAGTGATGGCCCTGGGGATTAAAGGGGTGGGGGCGGGGGGACGCTTTTTGGCCCCCCTCAACCTCAGGGGGATCCTGTTTGTGAAGGGACACCCGGCCTGTGTCCATAAATGGACACGACAAAGGCCCAAAAAGCCCCAAAAATCGTCCCTGGGCTGTAGTCCCTCCCTCTCCATCCCGGCTGGGGAAAAAAAGGGAGAAGGGGGGAAAAATCAATTTCAGAACTTTGGAGGAAAACAACATACACACACTCCCCGTTTATATATAATTTAGGTAAAAAGTGTCTTCTCCCGGCCCCGGGATGGGCCCGCGGGCCCCTCCTGGGACCTCGAAGGCTGGCTGGGAAAAAAATGTTTCATCTTGCCCAGGGCCCTTCCTTCAATGAGGGTTTCCCCGGCCCCCCCCGGGTGTTCGGGACCTCCTGAGCGGCTCGCTATCCCCCCCACTTGGGTCCTCCGGGGGGGCAGGACCTTGGTGGGGGAAAGCCCCGGAAATTGGAGGGGCTTTGGGTGAATTTTGAGGGAAAATTTTCCCTTTAACCCCCTTTTTAACTCCCATCGGTTGGGATGCATATCTTTTAAAAAAAAAACAACAATTTAGTCCCGGTTCCCTCATGCTTGTTTAATAGCCATTAAATTTATGTGCCAAAGAGCTTTTCTTCTGAATGGGGGCCCTCATCAAAAAAACCGGGGGTGAAAAGGGTCTTCCCCGCCTTTAGGAAAACAAAACGACCTCACCGGGTGGCTTTTAAAGGGAATTTTTTTTTTTGTTTTTTTTGGGGCTCCGTGCCCTCATGGGGAGCTCTGATAGGGGCTAGGTATTCATTTTATTCAAAAAAAGAAAAAAAATTTTTTTAAAAATTTTAAAATTGAAATGAATCGTAATACACACACAATGTGCTTTTTTTCCCTTGAATCTGGGAGCAGGGCCAAATGGGGGGCCCTGGACCTTTTTCCTGTCCCCTCAAATGCAACCCTCAGTGCTTGGGCTCCCCTTTGGGGCCCCCTCCCCCCCCCTCCCCCCACCCCCCCCTCCCCACCCCCCTCCACCACCCCTTCCCCCTCCTCCACCCCTGGGGCCTGCTCCCCTACCCCTTCCCTCTCCCTGCTCATCCCCCCCGGCTCCCCCCCACCTCCTCCCCCCCCCTCCCCCCCACCCCCTCAACCCCCCATGCAAACAACTTCCCTCATTTTGAAAAAAAAAAAAAGGTTTATTAAATATTTGGGAAAAATAAACCTTTTTTCAACTTCCCCGCTTCCTCCCTGTGACCACCTTGTTTCCAAATTTGGGATTTTTGGGCCCGGGAAATTTTCTTCTTGAGGAAAAAAAAGGGGAAATTCCCTCTCCCTTTTTCTCCCTTTCCCCCCATGGTCCCGGGCTCCCCCTCCCAGCCCCGCCTCCACCTTGGGCCCCACCCCCCGGGGCACGTGGTGACCCCTTATGTCTTGTCTTCATTATTGTTTAACCCGTGTCAGGTCTGAGACCCTTGGCGATCTGGGGTTTGAACCCTCAAATTGCCAAAAAATTTTTTATTTCTTCGCCTTCCAACTATCACCTGATGGCCATCCCGGGCGAAGGAAAAAAAGGGTGCCTTCCTGGAGGTGCTTTGTCCAGTCTTAGGGTGACGTATTTGCAGCCCAAGACTGGACAAAGGCCCAACTAATAATTCCCCCCCGCTGGCCAAGAAAAAAATTGTCTCTCCTCCCATATTTTGACGAAATGTCCCCTCTTAAGGGGCTGGGCCCAAGGAGCCCTTTTATTGGGACTGGCCGGGGGGACCCCCAGTAACCTCAATTGTGGGTGTCATGTCTGAAAAGAAAAAGAAAAAAGAAAAGAGGAAAAAACATTTAATTGTAGTTAATGAGTAATTAACAATTAACCACAAAATACCCACCATGTGGATAGCCCCCCCATTGAACCGGGACATTATGTAGCTTAACTGGAATGAGCAACAACTGACGGAGAAAGTGGGCCCACCACGTGCGTCTTTTAAAATGTGCATTTTTTTAATGAAGTCGAAAAAAACGCCCTTTTTCAACGATTTATTTCTAAATCTTTCGTAACTCATTCTAATGAGAAGCACCACCGAAATGTACATATTGAACCGTTAAATTATTTAGCTAAGGTGCAATAAGCTAAAATGCGGAGAAAGCTCCTGGGCCTACCACGCGTCTTTCAAAATGTGCATTTTTGACTAGGTCCGAAAAAACGCAGTTTTTCAACGATTTATTTCTAAATGTTTTGTAACTCATTCTAATGAGAAGCACCACCGAAATGTACATATTGAACCGTTAAATTATTTAGCTAAGTGGAATAGCAATAAATGGCGGAGAAAGTTCGCTGGCCTAGCACGCATACGCCTCTCAGTCCGAAAAAAGTCAAGTTTCAATCAAAATGCATATTGGATTGGTGTTGTTACTTGTTATAAAACATTTGAAGAGTGACACCATAGTAAATAAGCACATACCTTATTTATAAAACAGTTGTTAATTGTTATAAACAGTTGTTACTTGTTATAAAACATTTGAAGAGTGATTTCACCAGTAAATAAGTTACATACCTTATTTATAAACAGTTGTTAATTGTTATAAACAGTTGTTACTTGTTATAAAAACATTTGAAGAGTGCATTTCAGCTTACCTGCTTATTCAAGGTTTCTGGAGAAAAGAAAGTCGGAAAGTTCACGAAAGAAAGGAGGGGGGATTTAAATAAGGATCTGATTGCCTAAAACTTTGCATGTGACCTCTGTGGGTAGGTTGACAAGGATCATGACCTATGACCTACGAGTGGAAAATTACCAGCAAGTGTGCGCGGGTAAATTAGCATACATATGATGTTCCACTGACCTAGCCTGTTATCTGACCCTGTGTCCTGACAGCCAATCATATGAGGGTATATTAGGTGACTTGGCAGTGTTGTAAAGATGAATCCAGTTGACCCAGTTCAATGACTGCACGAACGTGTTCTAGTTATAACTAACGGGTAAAATTAGCGGACTATTCAATGATCCCACCGAACATCTGACCCTGTGTATTGGACAGCCAATCATATGAGTGTAGATTTCAGACTTGGCGGTGCTGTTTAATGTAGTCCAATGTGATAACCTCGTGACCCTTACCGTCTCCCCCAATCCTCCTGGTTCTCCTGCGGGTTCTTCTACACGCTTTTAACCCTAAAAAGTATCTTCAAATCCCGGTGTTGCATTACGCTGTCAGCCGTCACCATGGCAACCAGTCAAATTATGGTGGAGAAACAGTACTGTAACATCTCACCCGTTGGGCCTGAGCCAGCGCAAGTTAGTCACGCCCACCAAGGGGAGCGTGTCTAATTTCAAGCATTTTGAGCATTTTTACATGTTAGCATTTCGTCATTAGCCGCTAATCTCCGCTCCGCCGCTGTTATTGACGTGAATATTGGGTGAAAATTCGGGGTCAACTCCTGCAGATTCCCTTCCTTCTACGAACTAACAAGCCGGGGGAGGTGGCCTGAATGCGGTACTTTTTGGTTGAAAAATTGACCCAACCCCGGTGTTGACGCCAGAGAGCCACCGGTACTATGCTCATTCCCAGTTGTAACTAACGGTCAATTAGCTTCTAATTCATTGAATGGTCCGACTGAGTCTGTTATCTGGACCCGTGTCCCACAGCCAATCATATAGGCATATTAGGTGACTTGGCAGTGTTGTAAAGATGTAGTCCAGTTGACACAGTTCAATGACTGTAATGAACGCGTTTCTCAGTTATAACTAACGGTAAATTAGTCGACCAGTCGTACTTGTCTGACCTAGTCTGCATTGACCCTAAGTCCGACAATATAAGGAGGGTATATTAGGTGATCGTAAGCAGTTGTAAAGATGTAGTCCAGTTGGACACAGTTAATGACTGTGTACGAACGCGTTTCCCTGTTATAACTAACGGTAAATTAGCGGACTATTCAATGATCCCACTGAGTCTGTTATCTGACCTCAGGTATTGACAGCCAATCATATGGAGTAGATTAAGATCATGCTGTTGATGTAGTCCACGATGTCCCCTGGTGACCCCTCAATGTCCCTCCTGGTTCTCCGTGGGTTCTTTTCACACGTTTTAACCTGAAAAAGTATCTCAAATCCTGTAAGCAGATACCATTTCGTTGTCAGTCATCAGCTCACAGCAACTTGAAACAAACAGGAAACCAGGTTGTTGTGAAACAAAGCATTGTAACATCTCACCATAAATCGGAGCTTAGCTTTTAATATTAGCACGCCACCAAGGGAGCGTGGGGTTCAATTTCAAGCATTTTTATATTTTTCTAGCATGTTAGCATTTCGTCGCTAGCCGCTAATCTCCGCCTTCCGCCGCTGTTATTGACGTGACAGAATAAATCGGGGTCGTAACTCCTGCAGATTCCCTCTCCTTTCACGGAACTACTGCCGGGGAGGTGGCCTGAATGTACTTTTGTTGAAAATTGACCGTGAACCCTCGGTGCTACACTATATAGCCACCGCACTATGCTCATTCCTGTTAAAATCAACGGGTCAATTAGCCGAATTCATTGAACATCCGACTCTATTCGTTATCTGACCCTGTGTCCTGACAATAATCATATGAGGGTATATTAGGTGACTTGGCAGTGTTGTAAAGATGGTCCAGTTGACATGTTCAATGACTGTAATGAACGTTGCCTCTAGTTATAACTAACGGGTAAATTAGCCGACCCAGTCAATGGTCTGACCTAGGCCCCGGCATTCGGACCCTGTGTAATATGAGGGTATATTAGGTGACGGGCGGTTGCTTTAATGGTCTGTCGTGTTGTCGCCCGGTGACCTCGTTGTTCTCAATCCCGGGTTCTATTACCAGGAAGATTTGACCACCATTAACCCCTCAAATAACTCGAAAATGGCCTGGATGTGATACCGCGACCTCACTGTCCCCAATTCCTCCCCAATTTCTCCGGGTTCTTCTCACACGTTTAACCCGAAAAAAGTATCTCAACCTGGCAGAAGTTGCATTGTCACGGGTCACCACGGCAACCAGTCAAACAGGAAACCAGGTTGTTGAGAAACAAAAGTACTGTAACATCTCACCAAGGCCTGGAGCGAAGGCTTTTATTATGTTGTCACGCCACCAAGGGGAGCGTGGGTTCAATTTTCAAGCATTTTGGAGCATTTTTCACATGTTAGCATCGCTAGCCGCTAATTCTCCTCCGCTTTCCGCCGCTGTTATTGACGAATACAGAATAATTCGGGTCAACTCTGCAGATTCCCCTTCCTTCTACGGAACTAACAAGCCGGGGAGTGGCCTGAATGCGGGTACTTTTGGTTGAAAAATTGACCCGGCGACCCCCTCGGTGCTACACGCTATATAGCTTACCGGTACTATGCTCATTCCCCTAGTTGTAACTAACGGGTCAATACACGACCATTGAATGGTCCGACCGAGCTCTGTTATCTGACCCTGTGTCCTGGACAGCCAATCATATGAGGGTATATTAGGTGACTTGGCAGTGTTAAAGATGTAGTCCAGTTGACACAGTTCAATGACTGTGTAATGGAACGCCGCTCCCTAGTTATCCAACTAACGGGTAAATTAGCCGACCAGTCAATCGGTCTGACCGGAAGTCTGTTATCGACCCTGTGTAATATATGCGAGGGTATATTAGGTGACTCTGGCGGCGCTTGTTTAATGTAGTCTGGTCATCGTGTTGTCGCCTCCCGGTGACCCTCGCTGTTCCCCAATCCTCCTGGTTCTATTACCAGGGAGATTTGGACCACCATTAACCCCAAATAGTAACTCGAGGGTCGGCTCTGGATGTGATGTCTCTCTCGTGACCCCTCACTGTCCCCCAATCCTCCTGGTTCTCCGTGGGGTCTCTTTTCACACGTTTTAACCCGAAAAAAGTATCTCAAATCCTGGGGTGAAAGGTAGACACTACGACCACCACGTCCGGCCAGTAAGCGTTGCAGTCGGTCACCATGGCAACCAGTCAAACAGGAAACCAGGTTGTTGAGAAACAAAGTAACAGTAACATCTCTCACCTGGGCAGCCTGGAGCTTAGCTCCTTTTTAATATGTTAGTCAACGCCACCAAGGGAGCACGTGGGTTCTAATTTTTTCAAGCATTTGGAGCATTTTCTAGCATGTTTAAGCATTTCGTCGCTAGTCGCTAATCTCCTCTTCCGCTTGTTATTGACGTGAATATTGGGTGAATAAATTCGGGGTCAACTCCTGCAGATTCCTCTTCCTTCTACGGAACTAACAAGGCCGGGCGAGGTGGCCTGAATGCGAGTACTTTGGTTGAAAATTGACCGCAACCCTCGTGCTACACGCCATATCCTTGAGCTGCAAGCCGGCAATACTATATGCTCATTCCCTAGTTGTAACTAACGGGTCAATTAGCCGCACCATTGAATGGTCAATCGAATCGAAGCCCGTTATCTGACCCTGTGTCCTTTATTTGGACAAAGCCAATCATGGCGAGGGCATATTAGGTGACTTGGCAGTGTTGTAAAGATGTAGTCCAGTTGACACAGTTCAATGACTGTGTAATGAACGCTGCTCCCTAGTTATAACTAACGGTAAATTAGCCGACCAGTCAATGGTCTGACCGAAGTCTGTTATCTGACCCTGTGTAATATATGAGGGTATATTAGGTGACTTATGCGCTGCTAAGTTTTCAATGTAGTCCAATGTTGTCGCCCGGGTGACCTCGCTGTTCCCCAATCCTCCTGGTTCTATTACCAGGAGATTTGACCACCATTAACCCCCCATAAATAGTAACTCGAGGGTCGCTCTGGATGTGATGATCCCCCGGTGACCTCACTGTCCCCAATCCTCCTGGTTCTGTGGGTTCTTTTCACACGCTTTTTTTAACCCGAAAAAAGTACTCTCAAATCCCGGTAAGTTGCGATACCACGTCACCACGTCCGGCCAAACGGTTGTCAGTCGTCACCATGGCAAACCAGTCAAAAACAGGAAACCAGGTTGTTGGAGAAACAAAAGTATCTGTGAACATTCTCACCCGTTGGGCCTGAGTTAGCCCTTTTAATAATATGTTAGTCACGCCACCAAGGGGAGCACGGGGTTCTATTTTTCAAGCATTTTGGAGCATTTTCAAAGACATGTTAGCATTTCGGTCCGCTTAGCCGCTAATTCTTCCGTCAGCTGTTGGATTGGACGTGAATATTGGGTGAATAAATTCCGGGTCAACTCCCTACAGATTCCCTTCCTTCTACGGAACTAACAAGCCGGGCGAGGTGGCCTGAATGCGGTACTTTTGGTTGAAAATTGACCGCAACCCTCGGTAAGGCTACACGCTATATAGCTTAATCGGGTACTATGCTCATCTCCCTAGTTGTAACTAACGTGGAAACAATTAGCTTCGACCATTGAATGGTCCGGACCGAAGTCTGTTATCTGGACCCCTGTGTCCTGACAGCCAATCATAATGAGGGTATATTAGGTGATCTTGGGTGTTGTAAAGATGTAGTCCAGTTGACACAGTTCAATGACTGTGTAATGAACGCTACCCCCTAGTTATAACTAACGGGTAAATTAGTCGACCAGTCAATGGTCTGACCGAGTCTGTTATCTGACCCCTGTGTCCTGACAGCCAATCATATGAGGGTATATTAGGTGACTTGGCAGTGCTTGCTAAAGATGGTAGTCCAATGTGTTGACCCATTCAATGGACTGTGTAATGGAACTGCCTCTAGTTATAACTAACGGGTAAAATCCTAGCGACCTATTCAATGATCCGACCTAGCCTGTTATCTGACCACTGTGTATTGACAGCCAATCATATGAGGGTAGATTGGGTGATCTGGCGGTGTTGCTTAATGTAGTCCTGATGTAGATGTGTCCTCCCGGTGACCCTCACTTCAAGTCCCCTGCAATCCTCCTGGTTCTCCTCGCGGGTTCTTTTCACACGCTTTAACCCGGAAAAAGTATCTTCAAATCCCTCGGTAGTTGCATACTACGGGTTGTCAGCCGGTCACCATGGCAACCAGTCAAAACAGGAAACCAGGTTGTTGAGAAACAAAGTGCTGTAACATCTCACCAAGGGCCTGGAGCTTAGCTTTTTTTAAATATGTTGAAGTCACGCCACCAAGGGGAGCGTGGGGGTTCTATTTTTCAAGCATTTTCGCCGGAGCATTTTCTAGCATAAAGTTAGCATTATCGCCGCTTAGTCGCTAATCTCCTCCAAGCCTTCCGTCACAGCTGTTATTGGACGCGGAATATTGGGTGAATAAATTCCGGGTCAACTCTCCTTGCCAGATTCCCTTCCTTTCTACGGAACTAACAAGCCGGGAGAGGTGGCTCTGAATGTGGTACTTTCGTTGAAAATTGACCGCTAACCCCTCGGTCGCTAAGCACGCTATATAGCTGTTCGTACTATGCTCATTCCCTAGTTGTGTCCAATGGGTCAATTAGCCGACCATTGAATGGTCCGAATCGAGTCTGTTATCTGACCTGTGTCCTGACAGCCAATCATATGAGGGTATATTAGGTGACTTGGCAGGTTGTAAAGATGGGTCCAGTTGACACAGTTCAATGACTGTGTACGAACGCGTTCCCTAGTTATAACTAACGGGTAAATGATGACCATTCAATGATCCACCGAAGTTCGTTATCTGACCGTATTGACAGCCAACTCATATGAGGGTAGATTGGTGACTTGGCGGTGTTGCTTATAGTCCAATGTGATGTCCCCGGTGACCCTCTACTGTCCCCAACTCTCCTGGTATCCGGTTGACCTTTAATTGATTAAAAGCCACATGCTAACCAAGTTAGCCATTTTTTGTAAAAGCTGCTTTTAAAGCTGAAACTTGGAATAAAAATACAGAGGCAAGGACCACGGGCTCCCCACGTCCCAACTGACGGCACCTCGTAGAGATGCGTTGCCCCAATCCTGAGTACTTTTCTGGCAAATTGACCGCCTCCTTTAACTAAGACTAGAAACTAGGGGTAGATTAGCATACACGCCGGGCAGCTCAATGCATATAAGTCGTCCTGCTTTTACCGTCAGAAGGGAAGTCTGTGGTCTCAAGTCTCGGGTCGCGAATTAGATCTACAATTAAGGCCCGCTGGAATGTGTATTCTGAAAAGACCCGACGCCACCTTGGTGGACAAAAGCTGTCGCCTGAGGATTGGGCTTATTAGCGCTTTATGTATTTTTCCAAAAATCATAACTCGGGCGAGCGAAGGTCGAAAAATCCGCCGATTTTTTTTCTTCCACGAGGTACCTCGGAGGGGCACCCAGCACCTGAGGTGTTTTTAGATTTTTACCGTCCTCCCAAAGGGTCCTAATCTCGGCCGGAAGTTTTGGTCCCCTGACGGTCCCGAATGAGTGCCGATTGACCTCAAGGTCCCTAAGGCTGCATTCGCTAAGAATTCCAACCGAGGGTGTTTCTCTTGGGCTTTGTCCTCTGTGATCTGCAGCCCATCCTTCTGTGCCGCACAGAAGGCCCCCTCCACCCGCACCTCGGGCTTTGAGGGGATCTGACGGTGTCCTGGCCAACAAGTGGCTGGACTTTTGAAAACTGGGTAGCTATAGGCTTTCGGCCTCGCCTCTTGTTGATTCCTCAGGGCTGGCCCTGTCTGCATGTCTGTTGGGTTTACATGCCCCACTGGTTTTTTCGCCTCTTCCCGGAGGAAGAGGTAAGATTACCAGCCGTAAGTTACTTTTCAAGAGTTTTGTACGAGGGAGGGCTGGAGGACGAGGAGACCGATTGAACTCCCCAGAGGCAGCAACCAGAGCTGTTTTCACCACGGACCAACCGAGCTGTCCCGGCTAATTCACTCTCATCACAGAACGTGTTGCCACCCCTGAGTCACGCCCAGATGGAGATAACTTAACTTTCGGATAGACTTTTGAATCCGACGAACACTACACTTCTTCGCTATGGTCGGCCGTCTCCTCCCAATCGTATCGATCCCGCTACTTTTTGGCAGTTGCAACCTACTGGGGAGCCCAAGCCCCCCAACAGTTGACTCCGAACCAGGCATCGCTTAATTAGTATGCTCAGTCGCCCAAGCCCAGTAGACATATGGGGAGTAATCCTGGTTCCCAACCCGACGCCTGTCGCTTTGCCAAGGCTCTGGGTTCCCATCCATGACTGAAAGATTGAGGCAGGGAGCCTAGTACCGGGCGTAACCTTCTGTCCCTCGACGCTTCTGGGGTCCAGCAGCGCACGAGACAAACAAACGAACGCAGCAGCCCGGCAACCTGACGAGCTCCTTTTCACCACACCGCACTCGCTGTCGCCTGGGACTGTCGTCTGCTACCATCACGGACACGCTGATCCAGAGTCGCATCTGGGAGACAGAAGGGCCGAGGGAATGCCCACACCCCCTAACAACCGCCTTTTTAGGAGGTTAACTTTACATCTTTTCGCCAGGAGTGGAGGGCGTAAACCCCCCGCTGCTCCAAGCACTATCAGAACAGTTGTTGTAACGCTAACTCCGTGCTGGCGAAGTTCGGACCGACGTATTCATGAGTTCACTCCGACTTTCTGGGTCCCGCTAGCTCTAATGGAAACTGATTCGCTTGAACTTCCAGGATACAAGGGTAGAGCCCCCCACCCGCTCTCTTCAAGTAGGGCAGTGCCGAACCCTTATTCTGTCAGTACTCTAACATTTCCAGCTGGAAACAGGCCTTTTCCGATACTCTCATCCTCGAATAAGAAGGAGATGCCTGGGCTGAGGGGGTGACCCGACTGGCCCCAACATAGGCGCTAAGATCTCTCAAGCGCCTTAGGAAATGAGACAGTTTCCGATTCAGCTTCCTCCAGATTTAAGTGTTAATCCTGAGTTCAAGGTGATCCCTGTTGCACCCCAGTCGCAAGAGTGATGCTACCTCCATCATTAGACGAGACCATTTTCATTCTCGCCTGGTGTTAGTAGTGAAAACAGGTGGATTTGGGGACACCCAGCTCTTTCCTTGCTCCTTTTTAGGAGAGAGTACTACGCTTGATGTGCAGGAAGTCCTTCTAACGATCCTGTAACATTTTAATCACATCCATGAGCAATACATTGATAAGCCGTGTTACATATAGCGAGACAATGGGTAGAGAACACGCCACACAATGACACGCCCACACCAATTCCTTTATTAGTTGGGGTGAGGCCCAACGCCCCTAATTAACTCTCTCGAGGGGAGAATGCCCTCACAGTGTGGCGATTTGCCTGACAAGCTAAATACACATTATGGACTTCCACCCATGTGTTTGGGTCTTCGTAGTCACATCAATGATAAGGATACACCACACATAACTTTTATCACAAGGGCGCAGCAACGAGCCAAGGTCGGAGAATAAATCCACCACATCACTATCTGATGTCTGGCTAATTTTAATGCTATGCAAACGCAGGTACCGTGATTCCTTCCGAGAGCCGGGCTGGAACAGCCCAATCTTTTTAGAGTCGCCCACCAGACACCATCAAGGCCCAGGAACCATTTCTGACCTGGCCTCGCATTCCCGATGGCGGGTGGGCTATCGGGCGCCCCTGATTTTCAGCATAGGGATCGAAACCTACTCAAGACGCCGCAGACCGCCTCCAACCCGCATACCGGCGGTTGGACTTGGAAGAAGACGGATTGAACGACCTCTTCCGGAAGTCGCAGATCCCACCTCGGGAGGGGAGACCTGCAAATCGCACCCCGCGCGGGCATATGCCTGGGGCCTAGGCCATTCGAGGCCCTGCCATGTTATAAATTTCAAGGCACGAGGTTGGAACCACGACGTCATAAGCGGGGGACTCCAGCTCTCCAGAGTGCAGTCCCGGGGAACTCCACACCCCTGCACTCCCAGACTAATCCTCCTAGTGGGGAGAAAGCAGGCGGGCAGGGAGGCGATCCCTGAAGGGGCCCACCAACCCTACTTATATTGGACACCGACAGCCATTTCAACCGCTGAGGCCTGGGGATACTACGAATCCTCATTTAGCCGCAGAAGCTGCTACTTTCACGACCACCGGGCTTGGAGGCGAGATTCCACCGACTCCGAGAGGATATTCGCTCTGATTGACCTGCCAGGATGGGGGAACCTTTGTGCTATCACCTATAATGACCAGAAATCACATCACACACCCACCTTGGGCTCGCGATGCTTTGTTTTACCTAAAACAGTCGGATTCCCTGGTCCGCGACCAGTTCTAAGTCAGTTAAAGAAGCGCCAGCCGAGGTAAATCTGCTGGGACCTCAAGGCGAACGGGACAAGTGGCACTTAGCTGGGGAGTCCACGAAGAGCCCGCACACGCCCAGAGTCGCCACGCTAACCGCCTAAATTCACTCCCCACCGTCACAACCTCGACGCTGTTACGGACACCATCACAACCTCTCGTTATCCCGGACACGAGGCGCCGAGGACGAGAGGATCATGATCCACGCTCCGACGGTGGAGAGGAGGGCGACGGCGCGATTGTTCCACTCCAGCCGCAGCTCGAGCTCAGCCACGCTTAGCAACCCAGCCCTAATCGACTCAGCTCTAGAGCCAATCCTTTTCCGGTTACGGATCTGATTTGGCCGACTTCCTTACCCATAACCGTAATCTTGACCTTAGACTTAAACCCAAAACCTAAACCCCGAATCTCAAACCCGAACTCTGACTCCGACCTAAAACCCAATCTTGCCCCCGCGGTCTTTATTCCTCCATTACCCTGCAACACCGCATACAACCGGGACCGCTGTACAACAACACATCTGCTAGTAGATGGTCAAGACGTATTGTAGCTCGCGCTTAGCTACGAGTTAGTTATTTAGATAGCTATGAAATATGAGCTAGCTTTAAACATGGTTATAAAGGCTAATTTTTACGGTAACATCTTTATTTGTAATGCATCCCATACAACGCGGGGAAACTCATAAGCTTAAAATCCGTGCGGGTTTATACAAGTACAAAATTGATTTTCTTTCTAAAATTAGAGCGCATGGCAATCAGGTATTTAGTCCGGACCACGGTACTTTTAACTAGGGTGACCAGATTTGAGTTTGTGAAAGAGGACACTTTGGCATAACTCCTTCATGATGTCCCCACTGAGATAAGAAAGGACTGGGGGAGGGGAGCTGAGCTATTAACATCTCTCTTATTCTGCCTGTTTTGTTATATACATGCTTCAAAAGGATAATTGTTGTGTATCTGGCAAACACTAGATCAGCTTCCATCAATGACTGCTCACTCCGGACGCTTTTGGAAACCCTGCCGACGCTTTTTTTTGGGCTCAAAGAGGATATGTCCGGGAAACCGACGCCTGGTCACCCTAACCACCCTCTTCCATGAATCAGAAGCTAAATTATTTTGAAACTATGCACCATTTCGTGTCAATGGAAGCATTAGGGTGGACCCAAATGCACTAATTTGTGAGACAGAACTGGAAAATAATTCAATTTACTCAAAGTTCCGGCAGGAACAAAACAGACGGAACATCTGAACACACTTGGTAACGCTAAGCAGTGGCGTCAAGCATTGCTATAAAACCGCTAAAGTTCCAATGTTTTTGGATTAGTCGAACAGCATTAAAACAATTTTTTTAAGTCTGCCATGAAAAAAAAAAGCGCCCCAGCTGCTGACACGAAGCTCGCCGTGTTCGCCGCAGATAAGGTCCACGCACACGGCGGTGAACACACTCTACCAGCACCCCCCCATCTACAACTCTCTGTTTGGGAGCACCACCGAACATCCATCTTGACTCATTTGCTTTACCTTCTGCTGTTTCCGTATGTATCAAATCCTAGAGACGCGTCTGCGCTGGAGGGCTTCAAGAAGAACACAAGACAACCTGTCAGAGGACAAGTGGAAGTGAGGAGCTTAAATAGTGGAGGGACTAATGAGGAGGGGCTGCAGGTGAGAAGTAGTTTTTGGTTTTTATTTCATGCTGTGATTTTGTTTTTGTTTTTTATATTGTCTGTCACTGTTTTATGTTATCTTGTCTGAAACTTTTGTGTGACGTGCTGCTGCTACCGTCTTGGCCAGAGACTTGTAAAGGAGATTTTAATCCAATGAGGCATTTCCTCATTAAATAAATAAAAAAAGAAGAAAAACAAAGAAAGAAGGCGAGGACCAGGTGAAGGTAATGAGGGGGACTAACGAGGTGATCAGAGGCAGGTGAAGGAGTTGGCCTGGACGAGGTGGGGAAGTAGATCTGAAATGACATGATAGTGAGACAGATGAAAAAACAACTAATACAAAGGAAGGTATGGAGCTGAACTGTTACATTTCTGCTCTAAATCTATTCCTGAAATTAGACAATTAGAATGTTATTTATATCTTTTATTTTTAAATTTTTAATTTAAATCAGAATATCCTGTTATTGTAATAGGTCATTTTGACTTTTCACATGTACATAGGGAAGTTTATGCTTTAAATAATACATATAGCAAGATATTGTCATCGCAGGGGAGAATATTGATATTGTTGTTGATGTGTTATGAAGCATAGGTAATGTCTACTTCCACGTGATATGTCAATGGCAGAAGTACGTTCATAATTGTAGGTGTGTTTATGGTTACATGGCGTCGCATGAGAATGAAAGTTAGTTTATGGTTTCTAATGTTGACAATACAGGTTGAAGTCATTGAAGTCTGTGACGTTGTTTTGAAGCAGGAGAGACATAGGGACTTTATTGCAGAAAGGGGACTTCTTTAATGCACAGCTGACCGAAGTAGTGTATTGGTCGCGATCATGACGCTTTGACCTCGCTACTTTATGACCTGTTTTATGACCTGTTTTATGACTTGTTTATGACCTGTTTATGACCTGTTTATGACCTGTTTTATAACCCGTTTATGACCTGTTTATGACCTGTTTATATTGCCGTAAGCCAACAGAAGCAAGATGCTGAACTGACCAATGGAACTAACTTTTAAGATTCAGGAGGCGTGGGTTGCCGCTACTATTGCAAATGGGTGGAAAGGGTGATTTCTGTTCCTAGACGGTTCCCTATCAGCTATTAAGCTTTTTTTGCACCATCATATCTAAAGAGCTTATAGTAATCGTATCGCCTCACCAGAGAGCTCAAATGCGGGCTACTTGTAGCCCGAGTCTTAAAATGTAAAATGGGAGCTAGAGCCCTTAGTTATCAAGCCTCTTTTATGGAACCAGCTTCCACCTTCAGTCCGGGAGGCAGACACTTGTCACCACATTCAGAGTAGACTGAAGACTTTCCTCTTGACAGAGTTTATAGTCAGGCTGAATCAGGGCTTGCCCCATCCGGCCCCTGGATATGCTGGTATAGGCTTATAGCTGTTGGGGATGTTTAGGATGGTCTGGAGCACCTCTCCTCTTTCTTTTCTCTTTGCGGATGAATCTTCATCTCTCCATCATTGCTTTAATTAACTCCTGCTTTTCCTCGGGAGTCCTTCTGACTTCACGCCTCATGGGGTCATCGGACTAAGTGAGACGGGCATAGATTCCATCTGCTGATGGACCTTCGGCGGTTGGATCGTGAGTTCTGTCGCCAGCTGTGCCACTGCCCTGCTGGGACTCCTGCCCACTCTCCACTTGGGAGGTCTCCAAACTCTATCGTGGAATATGCCTCTAAATATGAACTATTGATAAACTGTCAGATTCCTTGAATGGTTTAACCTCTAAATATGTCCTTCTGTACACATTACATCTATTGCATCTGTCCATCCTGGAGAGGGATCCTCCTCTGTTGCTCTCCTGAAGGTTTCTTCCTTTTTTCCCTGAAGGGTTATTTGGAGTTTTTCCTGGTCCGGCGTGAGGTTTTGGGTCAGGGATGTCTATGTGTACAGATTGTAAAGCACCTCTGAGACAGAAACTGGCCATACAAATAAACTGACCCGAATTGAATTGAATAGGCAAAAACAATGTTTCCGCCCAGTTTTAACTGGGGACCTTTTCGCTGTTAGGCAACGTGATACCACTACACTACGAAACTATATAAGACCACACCAAGCATGTGCCCGCTTAATGGAACATTATACACATTTATAATTTTTTTGATGCCAAATTAATTGATTTCCAACCAGATTCAGGCAAAGTAGTTTTGCTGGCTGAGTGAAGGTAAATGTGTAAACTCAAAATCTCCTGTGTAACTGGAGAATTCTGTAAACTGAACAAATATCATAAAACATGCCCCAAAAAAGTGCCAGAGGAAAATGCTTAAAACATTACGAAAATCGCGTTTAGATCACTCCTCGTTAGTATAATGGACAGTATCTCCGCTTGTCATGGAAGACCAGGTTCATTTCGACGGGAAAGTTCATTATTAGCCGCTGTGATATTAGCGCCCATATTCCTCAATGTCGAGATGTCGCCACACATCGAAATGAAATGACTTACAATTAGTTTTGTCAATAATTTCAATCACTCACTCGGGCAAAAGTACTTATTATCCAGTTTACAAAAGAATAAAACCTACAAGAGTTCTAGGCAAAAACTCTGTTTCCTCGCCTAAGCCAATCAGGGACCTTTTCGCTGGTGAGGCTAACGGATAACCACTTCCTTACACTACGGAAACCATATAGAAGACCACACTCAAGCATGTGCCCCCCTCACTGGAACATCTATACACATTTATAATTTTTTGATGCCAAATTAATTGATTTCCAACTAGATTCAGGCAAAGGTTTTGTCATTGATTGAAGGTAAATGTAATGAACTCTCAAAAATCTCCTGTGTAACTGAGAATTTCTGTAAACTGAACAAAATATCATAAAACATGCCCCAAAAAAGTGCCAGAATAACAAGCCTAATTATTAAGCGAAAAAAGAGACTAGAGCACTGCTAGTATAAAGGACCAGTATCTCCACTTGTCACGCTGAAGACCAGGGTTCGATTCTCTGACGCAAGGGATTACATAAATCGAATAGGATATTCACATCGAAATGAAATACTCACTGGTAAATGTTTCCGCCTGCTAATTACAGCATGAACGACCACGGAAACTATATAAGACCACACCTGCCATGTGCCCGCTTAATGAAATATTTATACATTTATAATTTTTTACAAATTAATTGATTTCCAACTAGATTCAGGCAAAGTAGTTTTATTGAGTGAAGGTTGCAAATGTGTAATAAACTCAAAATCTCCCCTGTAACTGAGAATTCCCCAAACTGAACAAATATCATAAAACATGCCTCAAAAGTGCCAGAATAAATGCTTAATTATTAAGGAAAAAGAGACTAGAGCACTCATCGTTAGTATAGTGAACAGCATTCCGCTTGTCACGCTGGAAGACCAGGGTTCGATTCCCTGACGGGTGATCATTATTAACCGCAAATAGACAGGCGCCCATTTCCCCAATGATGTCACCACACACGAAAATGAAATGACTTATTACTTTTGTCAATAATTTCCATCACTCACTCGGGCAAAAGTACTTATTATCCAGTTTACAAAAGAATAAACCTTACAAGAGTTGTAGGCAAAACACTCTTTCAGCCTAGTTTCGAACTGGGGACCTTTCACGCCAGTGGAGGCCAATATGATAAATCACTACTGTCCACTATACTAACGAGGAGTGCTCTAAAACAATTTCGCAATGTTTTAAGCATTTCTTCTGCACTTTTTTTTAGCATGCTTTTTATGATATTTGTCTATTTACAGGAATTCTCAGTTACACAGCTGAGATTTTGAGTTCATTACACATTTACCTTTCACTCAATGACAAAACTACTTTGCCTGAATCTAGTTGAAATCAATTAATTTGGCATCAAAAAATTATAAATGTATAAATGTTCCATTGCCGGGCACATGCTTGAGTGTGGTCTTCACGTTTCTAGGTAGTGGTTATCACGCTCGGCCTAACACGAAAAGGTCCCCTGTTAGAAATCACGAAACATTGCTTTTGCTTACAACTCTTGTAGGTTTTATTCTTTGTAAAGTGGATAATAAGTGATATCCGAGTGAGTGATGGAAATTACGACAAAAGTTATTGTAAGTCATTTGCATTTCATGTGTGGCTTAACATCATAGAGGATATGGACGCCTGTCCCCTTGGGTTTAAAAATGAACACCCCAGGGAATGAACCCTGGTCTCCCCGGGGTTCTTTAGCTAAAAGGCCCCCAAAAAGCTTCCCCCTTCATTTCTTGGGGGTGTCTCAAATCCGGTAATATTCTGTCCCTGCAGCTCGTGGGGCTGTTCCAGAGGAACCCTCCCTCCTCCCCCTCGCAGTCTCTGCTTGGGGAAGGTAAGTCACGGAACTCTAAAGCTCGCAACACTTAACAGAATCCTTCTACTTTTTACAATG
>JAYMGU010000117.1:0-22500 GCA_036178185.1 Liparis tanakae
TGAATGGGGCGCCTCGTGAACTCACGCTCCCGTGGGGCGCTTCCCCCGTGAACCAGCCCCGGGTGAACTCGACGGGCTTTTGTTTCATCAGAGCCCCGGGAGCCCACATCCCCCAATGACCGCAGTCCGGCCACACCTTCCCCCAATGGCTTGATTGGTTATTTTTTTTGTGCCCAGTATACAATCTGTACACATGGTGGTGTTTACGATTAAAAGATCTTTTAATTTTCATTTGAGAAAAATAAATTTTAAAAAAACAAATTTTGAAATAAATTTTTATAGTCCACTGCTTTTTTTAAATATGATATTAAATACTGATATCAAAAAGGGGGCCCAAAACCCAAAAGGGGTAATAACAACCATCATCCTTCAGACGTGGCAGTCCTTCAGCAGCTGGGCCCGACTTTCTCCCAGCGCAGGGCCAACCCTTTTGTTCGGTCCGACAACGAGTTTCACCCATGCCCACTTTTATGATCCGCCCGAAACCGAGTCCAGACGACGGGGGTTCCTCGAGAGGGGAGGCCCGCGCGATCCAAGGGACTTTGGCCGACTGGGGGGCGCCCTGGGATGCACTTCGCCTTTTTTACACGGGGAAAATAAAAAGTCCAAAAATGATTCTTTTAAACCCCCCGGATGCAGGGGAAACCACCCGGGGTTTAAACAGCCCAAAGTCACTGGACTGACCAGGGTTACCCACAGCCCACGGGAACTGGCCCCCCAGAGGTTAGCCACACCCCCGGCCAGTCACGGGACTGACCAGAGGTTCCCCGCCCCCAATACGGGACCCCCAGAGGTTGCCAACCGCACAGTCACTGGCTGCCCAGAGGTTACCCACAGCCCGCAGACGCACTGAACCCAGGGTTAACAGCCCACACAGTCCTGGACTACCAGAGGTTAACAGCCCAAAAGGTCACTAACTGACCAGGGTTAACAGCCCAAAGGGCGCCACTGGACTGACCAGAGGTTAGCCACAGCCCGCGCCAAAAAGCCAACCCTGAGCTTGCTCGGGTTGCCATGCAGCGTTAAGACCCCAAAGAAATAGCCCCAAGGCTTTAAACTAGAGAGGCACTTTTCAGCCAAAGCCAAAAATTCCCCAAACACCCTGACACAGGGCGGAAAAACACAGCAACGAGCAGGAGGGGGGAGGGGGGGGGGGGGAGACAGAGACAGAGACCCGAGAAAAGAGACAAAAAGAGAGAAGAGAGACAGAGACGAGACAAAAAAAAGAGGAGCAGCGCGTAACGCCCGGCTGACGCAACAGGAAGGGAAACAAAGACGAGAAAGGGAAAACAAGCGGGCGACACGGGCCCAGGACCCCCGGGGCACCTTAAGGCCCCCCCCAGGGGCACCCCGGAGCGGGGGCCCCGGGGGGTCGACCTCCCGAGGCCCAGGTGGCGGGGGAGGGGGTCAGGAGGAGGGGGGGGAAGGCGGGGAGGGGCGAGGGCCCCGGTGGCGGGATGTTTGGGGGGAGTTGGGGGCGGGGGGCCCGGCGGCGGTGGGCGAGTCCCGGGGCCTGCCGCTTTTCCCCCGAAGTCCCCCTCGCTTGCAGGTGCGGCAAAGCCCTTGGCGCCGCGCCGCGCCCAGGTAGGCCCCACCAGGCGGCGGGATGGCGAGCCGTAGTCCCGCGCCCGAGATGATGTGGGGCGCCCCAGCAATGGACAGGGACAGGAACAGATGGGGGGTTCCCCCCCGAATCCCCGGGGGGGGCGAGCGCCGCCGGGCGCCCCCGGCCCCCAGAGCGGGCGCTGGGCGGGGAGGCCCCCCCGCGGGCCCGGCCCCCCCCCGGGACGATGGGCGAGGACAGGGGAGCGGCCCGGGGGGGCGCCCGCAGCGGGGGGGGTGGTGGGGGGAAATTATCCCGCGCTCCAGCATGGGGGGGAGGGGGGGGGCCGGGGGGTCCGGGAAGGCCGCCCTTATGGGAGGGTCCGGGGGGGCGGGGGTCCCCGTGGGGGCAGGCCGGGGACGGGCGGGAGGGGGGGCCCTCCAGGCGGCCGGGCGGCGGGGGTCGCCCCGCGCGTGATGAGCGGCGGATGGCGGGGGTCCCCCGGGTTTCCCGCCCGCCCCCGGGGCGAGGCCCCCCTCGCCGGGGCCCCTTCATGGCGGGCGCAGTTTTAAACTCCCGGTTTGCCTTTTCTCCGAGGGGGGACCCTCGTTTCCCGCCCCCCCGTTTCGCCCCCCGCCCACCCCCGCCCTTTCCCGGCCCTCAGATGTGGCGCGGCGTTTCTGGCGCCTCATTCCCCGGCCGCCGGCGCCCGGGGGGGGCGGCCCCGGGGCGCCCCGGGGCCCCCTCAGCCCCACCTCCCCCCGCGGGTCGGGCGACTGCCCAGGTGACCTCCAGCATCAGGCCCCCGTCAGGCGAACTCCCCTGAGCCCAGCAGCAGCCAGGGGTGCAGAAGAGAAAGTCGGGGGGAACACCAGGTAGGCGAAAACCGGGTCGAAAGCGAGAGCAGTTTCCCCAGGTGGTGGAACTTCACCACATCAGGCGCCGGGGGCTGGAAGTTCCCCCAGGCCCATGATACAGAAACACACGGGCGGGGCCCTGTCCACCCCCCAGGAGGGGCGCCAGGTCATTTGCCCGGCAGTCGAGATCGGGGGGGGGGAGGGAGAGAGAAAAACACACACAGGTTAGCCTCAGGTACCCCAACCTCACATCCAACACGGTCAAGTTTTTATTTATTCAGGGAAATCATCCTTCTGTCCATCTGAATTCAAGTTTGAGTTTTTAAATTTTATATATAATATTATATCATATATATATATATATAATATATTTTATAATATATTATATCATGTATAAATTTATATAATATATAAATTTATAAAATGATATATGATGGATGATATCATCCACTATATTATATATATGAACAGGGTGCACATTTTATGGGCCGATCCTCGGGGCCAATTTTTTTCGGTTTTGTCGGGGGTTTCAAAACGGCCCATCAAAACCGCGATCAGATGCTCATCTGAGAAATACTATCAGAGACTTTAGTCTCCATTCTCGAAAGGGCGATGTTCACATTCGACTATAGACTGATGTTACATGTCAGACTAAGACTGATGTTCCCTGTCTGACCCCTTTAAAGATGTTCACATGTCTGACTATAGACGTGTTTGTCTGACCCTATAGACGATGTTTTAATGTCGACCCTATAGTGATGTTCCCTGTCTGACCCTATAGACTGATGTTCAATGTCGACCTATAGACTGATGTTCAATGTCTGACCCCCTAGACTGATGTTCACATGTCTGACTATAGACTGATGTTCCCTGTCGACCCTATAGACTGATGTTCCCTGTCGACCCTATAGACTGATGTTACATGTCTGACTATAGCCCGATGTTCACATTTTCGGACTAAAGGACTGATGTTACATTTTCAAACCCTATAGACTGATGTTCACATGTTCACCAAACAGCCCGATGTTCACTTTCGGACTATAGACAAGTTCACATGCCTTAACTATAGATTTATGTTACATGTCTGACCCTACAGACTGATGTTCACGTCTGACCCTATAGACTGATGCTCCCATGTCTGCCCCTTATAGACTGATGTTCACATTTTCGACCCTATAGACTGATGTTAATGTTGACCCTATAGACTGATGTTCACATGTTCGCCCCTATAGACTGAGGGTTAAATGTCGGGCCCTTATAGACTGATGTTAAATGCCTGACCCTATAGCCCGATGTTCACATGTTGACCCTATAGACTGATGTTACATGTCTGACCCTATAGACTGATGTTCACATGTCTGACCCTATAGACTGATTTTCCATGTCTGAAAAGACTGATGTTCACATGTTGACCCTATAGACTGATGTTAAATGTCTGCCCCAAAGACTGATGTTCACATGTCTGCCCCTTATAGACTGATGTTAAATGTCTGCCCCTTATAGACTGATGTTCACATTTTCTGACTATAGACTGATGTTAAATGTCTGACCCATAGACTGATGTTAAATTGTCGGGCCCCTTATGGGACGGGATGTTAAAATGTCTGACTATAGCCCATGTTCACATGTCTGACTATAGACTGATTTTCACATTTTCCGATTATAGACTGATGTTCAATGTTAATTATAGACTGATTTTCACATTTTCGACCCTATAGACTGATGTTCACATGTTGGCCCCTTATAGACTGATGCCCATGTTCGCCCCATAGCCCGATGTTTCCATGTTCGACCCAAAGCCCGATGTCTTCACGTTGGCCCCTTTATAGACTGATGTTCACATGTCGGGACTATAGACTGATTTTCACATGTCTCCCCCTTATAGACTGATGTTCACATGTCGGGCCCCCTATAGACTGATGTTCACAAAATCGGGCCCCAAGACTGATGTTAAACATGTCGGGCCCCTTTACAGACTGATTTTCCCAATTTCCGCCCCTTACAGACTGATGCCCATGTCGGGACATAGACTGATGTTTACATGTCGGACCCTATAGACTGATGTTTTGTTCGACCCTACAGACTGATGCCCACATGTCCCCCTTATAGACTGAGGCTGCCACATGTCTGACTATAAAACTGATGTTACATGTCTGACTATAGATTTATGTTCACATTTTCGACTATAGACTGATGTTCACATGTCGGGACCCTATAGACTGATGTTCAAAAAGTTTGACTATAGACTGATGTTACATGTCTGACCCTTTTGGATTTGATGTTCACATGTTGACCATAGACCATGTTACATGTTGACCCTACAGACGGGATGTTCATGTCTGACCCTAGTAGACTGATGTTCAAAATGTTACCCTACAGACTGATGTTAAACATGTCGGGTTTTAAGACTGATGTTCACATGTCTGACTATAGACTGATGTTCACATGTCGGGATTTTTATAGACTGATGTTCACATTTTCGACCCAAAGACTGATTTTCACATGTTGCCCTTTAAAAGCCCAAAAGTTCACATGCTGACTATAGACTGATGTTCAAATGTCTGACTATAGCCCGATGTTTTCCTGTCTGACTATAGACTGATGCTCACATGTCTGACCCTATAGACTGATGTTCCATTCTGATTATAGATATGTTCACATGTTGACCCTATAGCCCGATGTTCTTTGTCTGGACCCTATAGACTGATGTTTCACATGTTGACTATAGACTGATTTTCAACATGTCTGACCCTATGGGACTGATGTTACATGTCTGACTATAGCCCGATGTTAACATGTTGGCCCCTTTTATAGACTGATGTTCACATGTCTGCCCCTTATAGACTGATGCCTTACATGTTCGCCCCTATAGACTGATGTTAAAAATGTTGGCCCCTTATAGCCCGATGTTAAATGTCTGACCCAAAGACTGATGTTAAATTTGTCTGGCCCCTTATGGGACGGATGCTCACATGTCTGCCCCTATAGACTGAGGGTTCACATGTCTGACTATAGACTGATGTTCAATGTTACCCTATAGACTGATGTTCACATGTCTGACCCTATAGACTGATGTTCACATTTTCGCCCCTTTACAGACTGATGTTCACATGTCTGACTATAGCCCGATGTTCAATGTCTACTACAAAACTGATGTCTACATGTTACTATAGACTGATGTTAATGTCTGCCCCTTTATAGATTTGATTTTCACATTCTGACTATAGACTGATGTTCACTTTGGTTGCCCCTTATAGACTAAAATTTAACTGCCCCGACCCTATAGCCCGATGTTCAAATGTCTGACTATAGACGGGATGTTCAAAAATTTGACTATAGACTGATGTTACATGTCGGGCCCCTATAGACTGATGTTAAATGTCTGACCCTATAGACTGATGTTCTATGTTGCCCCTTATAGACTAAATGTCTCTTCCTGACTATAGACTGATGTTTAAAAAGTTCGACCCTATAGACTGATGTTACATGCTTATAGACTGATGTTAAATGTCTGCCCCTTTTTACAGACTGATGTTCACATGTCTGACCCTATAGACTGATGTTCACATGTTCGCCCCTTATAGACTGATGTTCACATGTCTGGACCCTATAGACTGATGTTCATGTCTGACTTATAGACTGATGTCTCAGTCTGACCCTATAATTAGTTCAAAGGTCGGGGACTATAGCCCGATGTTCACATTTTTCGGACCCAAAGACTGATGTTCACATGTCTGGACCCAAAACCGATGTTCAAGGTCGGGACTATAGACTGATGCTCAAAAGTTGGACTATAGACTGATGTTCACATGTTGACTATAGACTGATTTTCACATGTTGCCCCTATAGACTGATGTTCAAAAGTCTGACCCTATAGACTGACGTTCACATGTCTGACTATAGCCCGATGTTCACATGTCTGACTATAGACTGTTTCCAAATGTCTGACTATAGACTGATGTCTACATGTCGGGACCCTACAGACTGATGTTCACATGCCCCGACTATAGACTGATGTTCATGTCTGACCCTATAGACTGATGTTACATGTCGGGCCCTTTAAAGGGACTGATGTTCACATGTCTGACTATGGGACTGATGTTCACATGTTGACCCATAGACTGGGTTTCACATGTCTGACCCTATAGACTGATGTTCAAAAAGTTGCCCCTATAGCCCGATGTCTAATGTCTGACCCTATAGACTGATGTTCACATGTTCGACTATAGACTGATGTTCAAAAGTCTGCCCCCAAGACTGATTTACAAAAGGGGCCCCTTACAGACATGTGAACATCACATGTCTGTAGGGGTACGTTTTAAATTTCCCCCTTCCCCAGACGGGGTTTCTTTTTTTTTGTTTTGATTTTCTGCAGTTTTTTTTGCCCTTTTTGCCATCTCTATCTACATGTTTTGGCCTTTTGTTCAGTTTTGTGGTTTGGCTTTTTTAAACGCCTAACTTGCAATCATTTGGTTTCTGACGAGTTACCCCCCCCCCCCCACCCCCGGATGACACCCTTCCCCCAACTCTCACAACTGAAGATCGGGGGACGCTACGCTGTCTGTTCCCGCTTTTTCCATCTGGGGACTTTTTAAAAACTTTAGTTCCTACCGGGACACTCGGCCGAAACGGTTTAGGGCCGGCAACACCTTCGCTGGTTGGGGAAAGGCTTTCGTTTTTTTTTCACAACTCCCCGACTAAAAATCCAACCGCACCTGACCCAACATCCCCCTCATCAACGAAAGCTTGGTTTTTCACCCCCCTCCAATTCGCCCAGGGTTCCGGCCCAAAATTTATTTTTTCCCAAAACCCGCCAAAAGTTTTGCCACAAACATCCCGCCCTATTTGGGCGAGATCCCGACTGGGTTGATACAACCCTGGAGCGGATTCCAGCTCCCCGGAGCGGATTTCATGTTCTCACCCATACAAAATTCATCCCAATTCGCTGGTCAAAACCAACTGTTCAATGCTCAATCCATCAGAATAAACCAATTTTCCCCCTTGAAGAACACATCAGGAAGGGAAAAGGGCTGGGCTTAATGTGCCTAACTGAAACCCGGATCAGCCAGGAGGTTTACTTGCCCTCACGAAGCCCTGTCCCCCGGGTTTCAGTTTCCTGGGGGCAGCACAGCAACCCGGGCCCCGGGGGGCGGCCTTAGCAGTCATCCAACGAAAAGGACCCGGGGCTGTCCCCCATCCCGCTGCCCAAAAAAAACATCTTGTGAGGTTTTGCATTTAAAATGTAAGCCCCCCTTTTTCCCTGACTGTTCTTTCCATCTACCCCCCCCAAACCCAATCCAACCCCTTTTATCCCAGAAAATTTTCCGATTCCCCACAACACTTTGCACTAAACTGGAAATACCATAACCTTTGGGGATTTAAACATTCAAAGTCGACTCCCCCTTTATGCCCACTCTGCCACCGATCTCCTTCCCCGCTACTGACCCCCTAAAACCCACAACAACATGTTGGTCCCCACACAAATTTAAGGACACACCTGACCTGGTCATCGCAAAATCCGCCCCCCATCAACCCACCTACAGGTTTATGACCCTTTGGGGTGTCTGACCACAAAAAAAAATATCAATGAAGCTGCCCTTTTCCCTCCCCACATCAAACCCACGCGGGATCCACTTCCCGGGAAACTGGGAAAAAATTAACATGGATTTCCCCGGCCCTGGACCCCAAACCCTTTCCCCTTTGGCCCCTACCAACTTCCCCTCTGGCACTGACTTAGTGGATTCCCACAACCAGTCCCTGAGCAGTCTTCGGGGCCCCTTTATGCCCCTATAAAAAACCAGGTCGGCCCCCTTCCCCACGCCAGCACCCTGGACACCCGCGAAACCATAAAATGAAGACTGCTCGGTCACGGCGGGGTTCAAGGCTTTGGACTGACTGTTCACAAACAGGCATATAGAGAACACAGGAAGGATGCCGAAGTTTGAGATGCGCAGTCCAAGTTTTATTCCCCCCAATTTAAAAACAGCCCCCCAACTCAAAAAAAACTTTTCATTAAATCATCTTTCAAACCGCTTTACTTGTCCATCCTGAGGCCATTGGGGGATAGGTGCAATATGCACATCAATTTTTTTCCGACAAAAAATTTAAAATATCCGCCCCACCTCTCCGGGCCCCTGCTGTCCTGCCCCCCAAAACCCCCCCAACCCAAATCTGAAAATTTTTCCAGCCTCTTTTCTCCTTCTTTAACCGTCACCGAAGAAGTGGAGGATATGACAAAAAAAACAAGGCCAACCACCTGTGCTCTGGGCCCTTTTCCCCTCAGCTCTGCTAAAGACAAACACCCTGCCATCTCTCCACTAATCAAAACCCCCCATCAAAACCACCCCCCTGGCCCGCCATATTCCCTTCCGGCGTTTAAAAAATGCTGTCAAAAAGACCACTAAAAAAAAAAACCCTGGATCCAGAGGTTTTTTCCCCAAATACAGGCCCATTTCAAATCTTCCATTTCTGTCCAAAGTTCTAGAAAAGGGAGTTTAGAAAACCTTTACCCCCCATCTCAAAGACAATAACCCTTTTTGAAGTTTCAGTCTTTTCCGGGTTTTGGGCCCTAGCACTGAAACAGTTTTTGGGCAGGGTCCAAATGACCTCAGATGGCAGCAGAACCTTCCCCCATCTCTACTCATCCCCCCACCCAAAGCTGCTTTTGATACAATTGGACCATAAATCCTCCTTCACCAATTCTTTAAATAAATTTTTGGGCCCCCTGATAAAATACATAACTGGTTCACCTCATATCTATCCAACAGAACGGGGAAACGTACCCGGGGAAAAAACAAAATCATACACTCCACAACGCCCTCAGGTGTCCCCCCGGGCTCAGTGCTGGGCCCCCCCTTGTTCACCCTTTTATCTGCTTCCCCGGGGAAAATAATCAGCAGGCATGGGGTATCCTACCACTGCTATGCTGATGACACACAGCTTCCCATATTGAGGGCAACCCCCCCTTTTTTGATTCCAACCTATATCCACACCCCCACCTGCCTGGGGACATAGAGACATGGATGAAACCCAACCCCTTTAGCTAAACAGTTCAAAAATAGAAAACCCTCCTAGTTGGCACACCTCAACTCCCCTTCCACCATCACCTGCACGCCCCCGGGGCAAAACGCATTTTCCAAACCCGTCACCAACCTTGGTGTTAAAATGGACCTAACTCACTTTTTACACCCACATCAAACACCTCCGAAGACAGCTTTTATCACCTCAGGAAACACGCCAAACCCCCTTCCCCAAAACTCAATCTGGGAGATGAAAAGAAACCTTTCCATGCCTTTTGATCATCCAGGCTGGGTTACGAAAAGTTTCCTCACCGAATTCAAACAAGAAAAATTTAAAATTACAATATATCCAGAACAGGGTGCCAGGGTCCTGCTAAGAGTCCCCGAAAAATGAAACAACATCACCCCCGTTTTGAAATCCTTACACTGGCCCCCCTCCCAAAAACCCGGGAAATTGGGGCAAGTTTCCTCCTTACCATCAGTGCATTCATGGGGCATGTTCCCCCCAAACCCGAAAGAACTGCTCACCCCCCCGACCTCCCCATTTTAAACCCCCGCTTCAAAACCCAAAAACACACTCCAAGTCCCCAGAACCAAGCTCCGGACTATGGGAGATCGGGGCCCTTTTTTTCTTTTAGCCCGAGGAATGGGAACACCTCCCCGAACATCTGAGGGCCCCACAGACTGCAGAGGCTTTTTAAACGTGACCTGAAAAACCCCACCTTTTTAAAAAAGCCATTTCTAAAATATCTTTTTTGGGTTTTGCTTTTAAATATATCTTAAAATTTTAGCTTTTTATTTTTGTTTTATTCTTTCTCTGTAGCACCCCCTTTTAGATTGCCCAAAATAATGCAATATAAATGCAAAGTATTTTTAATTTTTATTATTAAAACCGATGTTCACATGTTGGGCCCTTTTAGACTGATGTTTTAATGTTTTGAATTTTAGACTGATGTTACATGTCTGACTTTTAGACTGATGTTCACATGTCTGACTAATAGACTGATGTTCACATGTCTGATTTTAGACGATGTTCAATGTCTGACTATAGACTGATGTTCACATGTCGACCCATAGACATGTTACATGTTGACTATAGACTGATGTCTACATGTCACCTATAGACCCAGGGTTTACATGTTACCTATGACTGATTTTTCACATGTCTGACCCCCGACTGATGTTCCCTGTCGACTATAGACTGATGTCTACATGTCTGACTATAGACTGATGTTTACATGTCTGACTATAGACGATGTCACATGTCTGACCCTATAGACTGATGTTACATGTCGAAAGACGATGTTCAATGTCGACCCTACAGACTGATGTTCACATGTTCGACTATAGACTGATGTTCATGTCGACTAAGACTGATGTTCACATGTCGACCCCATAGACTGATGTTCAAATGTCTGACCCTATAGACTGATGTTCACATGTCTGACTCTATAGACTGACCATGTCTGGGCCCTATAGACTGATGTTACATGTTGACTATAGACTGATGTTCATGTTGACCTATAGACTGATGTTCATTCTACCCCACAGACTGATGTCACATGTCGACCCTATAGACTGATGTTCCCTGTCTGACCCTATAGACTGATGTTTAATGTCTGACAAAACTTTAGTCACATGTCACCCCTTTAGACTGATGTTCACATGACTGACCCTATAGACTGATGTTCACATGTCTGACTCTATAGACTGATGTTCACATGTTGACCCATAGACTATGTCAATGTTGCCCTTTTCAGACTGATGTTCCCTGTCTGACCCCCTTAGACTGATGTTCCCTGTTACCCCACAGACTGATGTTCACATGTCTGACCCCATAGACTGATGTCACATTTTCCCTAAGACTGATGTTTACATGTCTGACCCTATAGACTGATTTCACATGTTGACTATAGACTGATGTTCCCTGTCGACCCTATAGACTGAAAGTCTGACCTATAGATGATGTTCCCTGTCTGACTATAGACTGATGTCCATGTTGACCCTATAGACTGATGTTCACATGTCTGACTTTATAGACTGATGTTACATGTTGCCCCTATAGACTGATGTTCACGTCTATAAAGGGATGTTCACATGTCGGGACCCTATAGACTGATTTTCACTTCTGACCTATAGACTGATGTTCACATGTCTGACTATAGACTGATTTTCCATTTGACCCATAGACTGATTTTCCATGTTGCCCCATAGCCCCATGTTCACATGTCTGCCCCTATAGACTGATGTTCCATGTCTATATAGACTGATGTTAAATTGTCGACTATAGACTATTTTCAATGTCTGATTTATAGACTGATTTTCACTTTCTGACCTATAGACGATGTTCACATGTCTGACTATAGACTGTTCACATGTTCCCAAAGACTGATGTTCACATGTCAAATATAGACTGATGTTCAATGCACCCTATAGACTGATGCTCACGCAAAAAAGGGTTTGGGGGAGGGGGTTTTCAAAAGCCCCGCTAATTTTATAAAAACCTCCCCCTGATCAATGCAACTGTTAGGGAAGGGAAACGGAAAACATGGGTTTTGAAAAAATAAGATGTGGAAATCAAAACCCCAACATATACAAGTAAACAATGAACCTGATTTTGTATATTAATAGATCGTTTTCGAGATTTAGCTTAAATTATGCCAACATTAAAACATTGTTACTGTACCAAGGAAGAGTTTATAAAAATAAGTCAGACTTTGTATGTTAAAAGAGTCCTGTATAAAATTTCCCCCAAGAGTTCCAGGAAATGCATAATGAGATGTGTTCCATAGATTTTCGAAATCAATCCCCCACAAAGCAATCAAACGAAAGTATCAAGGACAGTTTTCAAAGTAAAAGTCCAAATGTTTAAATAAATCAAATTTTTTAATGTTTGAGGTGCAGATGGTTTTTCCCCTCAAGTCCGGGCAAAAGTTACACGGAATAGAACGCCAATCAAAACGGCGGGTTTAGGGGATGGGGTGAGACTTTTTCAGTGATGGGTATAATATCGCCCAAAAAAACCCCGATCGGCATTCTAGATAAAATATATATATATATAATATCATATATATATCATATATATGATATATGATATATTATATCATATATATGATATACTATATAATATATCATATATATATTTTATACTATATATGATTTTCATATATCATATATATGATATATCATATATATATATATATAGATATATACAATATATATTTTGATATATGATATATATATATCATATAAATTTAAATATCATATCTATCATATATATGATATATGATATGAATAGATTTTGATATACATATATGATAGATATGATAATATATATATATTTTAATATATCATATATTATATATATTATATATATATCATATATAATATATCATATGATATATATAGATATATGATATATCATATCTATCATTTTGATATATATATATATATATCATATCATATATCATATATATATATCATATATATGATATATATATATCATATATATATTTTGATATATCATATGATATATATAGATATAGATATATCATATAATTCATATGATATATCATATGATATATCAAAATATATCAATTTATATGATATATGATATAATATATATGATATATCATATATCATATGAATATCATATATCATATATATATATAGATTTTGATATTTTAATATATATATATATATATATGATAGATATATTTTCATATATATATATATATATGATATATCATATATATATCAAGAATATCATATATATGATATATATATATATATATATATATATATCATATCTATATATATGATATATCATATTTTGATATATCCATCATATATACCCACTGAGTTTTCCCGGACGGAGGCGGGAAGCAGATCTACCTCTCATGACGGACTCCTGCTAAATTTTGGGGGGAGCACGGTCACCGAGGGTGTGTGACGGGCGGGTGGTGAGCAGGTCTGGGGGCCCCCCAGGGGGGGCTGTCCTCCACCCCTAGTGGGGGGGGCCCGGCCCGGGGCGCAGCACCCCCTTTCCACACGCCCCCCCCGGATGAAGTCCAGGTCCGGCCCCAGGCCCGGGCCCCCCCCTCTTCAGTGGGCACTCCCCCATCCTCTTCATGTAGTCCATCCTCTCCTGGCCCCGCCGGGGACCGCTCAGCAGGCCACCCCACCTGGGGGGGGGCACCCACCCCCCTGGGGGGGGGGCAGCCACACACCTGAGGGGGGCAGCCACACCCTGGGGGGGGGCAGCCACACACCGGGGGGGGGCACCACACCCTGAGGGGGGGGAGCCACACACCTGAGGGGGGGGCAGCCACCCCCTGAGGACGCCTGGTAGAGGGGCTGGGGAGGGGTCGGGTGACATCAGGTGCTCTACCAAACAAAGAGGGGTCCCGGGTGCTCTCCAAACAATAGAGTGGACTGGGTGCTCTACCAAAAAATAGATGGTACTGGGGTTTACTACCAAAAAATGCAGCAGTTGGGCCATGGTTTTAACAGACGAAAACACATTACTCCAGTTCTCCTTCCACTGGCTCCCAGTTAGTTTTGGGAATTGATTTTAAGTTTTTGTTGATCACTTTGGGCCCGCCGGGGTTCGGCCCGGTTTATTTATCAAAAAGACCCGATAAGCCACCTCGCAGCCTTAGCCTCCGTGGGGGGGGGGGTGGGGGGCCCCAAAATCAGGGTTTAAATCAAAGGGTGATCGTGTTTTTCCACCAGGGCCCCGACTTTTGGGGAAAAAACCTGCCGGAGGAGATGAGGCTGCAGAATCAATCTTTTAAATCCTTTAAAACCCACTTTATAGAACTGCTTTTTTAAATGATGTCGCCCTTTTATGTTTTATTTTAAATTGCCTATTTGTTTGGTTTTTGTTGTATTCAATGCTTTTATGGGATGGCTTTTTTTTTGCCACCATTTATGTTGTTTATGCTTTGTTTTCAGAGCACTTTGTAAAAATGGTTTTAAAAAGGGTATATAGATAAAGTTAAATTATTATTATAAAAGAGGGGTCCCAGGTGCCTCAAGAAAAGAGAGTGGACCAGGTGTCTATGGACAGGGCTCCACCCCCCCCGGGGAGATGCGGAAAAAGTCGCGGGCTACCTGGCCCTGGCCGTGAGGAGTTGGGGGAAATCGCCCCAGCGGGGGTGGAAGGGCTTCGTTTCCGGGACCAGCTGAAGGCCTGCTGCACCTTTGGGCAGCGGGCCCGGGCCCCCCTGACAGGAAGGCGGGCCCGCCCCCCACAAGAGGTGGCTCCCAGGCCCGGCTCAGGTGACCACCGGGACAGCAGCGAGGGAAAGGGCAGCGGGGGTGGCCAGGAGCGGTCCTCCCGCCAGCAGCTGCTCAGAGCCCAGCACGCCCTGGGGGTGAGATGTCCCAGTCCTCCATCACCGGCCTGCAGGGCAACAACCGCATTACGCCCAGGTAGCCGTTTGCCTCCAGAGCCGTTAGCCGAGCCTGTTAGCGCTGCAGGATGGCCTGTTGTCCCCTTCGGGGCCCCTCACTTTGATTATTACTCTTCCAACCAAATGCAACAGAGCTGACTTGTGACATCATTCACAGCCTGAGGGAGGAGTTATGTTCCACCCCGGCCAGGGGGAGCCAACATTGACAGCTACAGGAGACACGGGGATCAGGAGTCTGTAGGGCCTGCTTGAATGAGAGTGAGGGTTTTTCTGCCGTTTTTAAAAGCCATCAGGTGTCCCGGAAGAAGAGGATCAATAACACCGGGGGGTCAACTTGGGGCCCCCACTGTCCTCTGCAGGCTTCACGCCATCCGAGCTGCAGGTATGGGTGGCAGCGCTGGCGGGGCCCGGTCCAAACCCAGTCCGACAGCAGAGGCAGAAAATCCGGCGCCCGGCCCCCCACTTTGGAAGTAGCTCATCCCGCCCCCCTAGTTTTAAAGACAGAGAAGAAGAAGATGCCGAGACCTGGGGGAGCACTGAGCGGCGGCGGCCCAAGGGGGGGTTACCCCCAGCTCGGTTTTGATGAGGATTGGGAGCACCTCCAGAGACGGATCTGAGGGTCCACCGGGAGCGAACTCCCCAGGAAGAACGCCACACTTTAGGAGCAGACGACCCCGGGCGAGGAACGGTCATAGCTCCATGACAACACGGGGGGGACAGGAAGAGGAGCGAGTTGATGCACAACGAAAAGGGCCCGGCTGAGGGGGGAAGGGAGATGGGGTGAACAGCTTGGAGGGGGAGGGGGGGATGGAGGAGAACAACGAGGATCTAAACATTTCAGATATCAGTAGAGAGCAAATGGGCTCATTCAAAACCTCCAGTTCGAGCCAAAAGGGCAACAAAACCCTTTCCAACGATAAAAAGGGTGCTATCAGCGATACATAACGGGGTATATGAAAATATATAAAAATAAAAAAACATTTATATATTATATATATATAAATAAATATCAACTGATTTAGCCACATGCTTCTCCTCCTCCTGCTTTAGATAACATCCCACGGGGGTCCCGCACAGACGCACACATTTACCCGCAGGCAGGTGACGCCACCTCCAGCCTGAGCGGGTCCCCGAGTCTACAGGTGACGAGGTCTGACTGTTTCATCACCTGACAAACGGTTAGGAAAGGGCATTGTGGCTAGGCCCTGGACGGTCCCGCTGTCACACACACACACACACACACACACACACAAAGAGACGCCAAAAAGAGAGAGAGAGAGAGAGAGAGAGAGAGAGAGAGAGAGACACACAGAGAGAGGGAAAGGGGAGAGAGAGCACACAAGAGACGCAAGAGAGAGAGAGAGAGAGAGAGGGGAACACACACACACACACACACACAGAGAGATGCAGAGAGAGAGAGAGAGAGAGAGAGAGAACACAAAGAGAGACCACAGAGAGAGAGAGAGAGAGAGAGAGAGAGAGAGAGGAGAGAGGAGACAAAAGAGAGAGAGCGGGGGAGAGAGAGACACACACAAGAGACGCACAAAAGAGGGAGAGAGAGAGAGGGAGAGGGACACACACACACACACACACAGAGAGATGACAAAAAGAGAGAGAGAGAGAGAGAGAGAGAGAAAACAAGAGACGCACAGAGAGAGAGAGAGAGAGAGAGAGAAAACACACAAAGAGGGGAGAGAGAGAGAGAGAGAGAGACACACAGAAAACGCACAGAGAAAAACACACACACAAAACAAGAGAGAAGAGAGAGAGAGAGAGGGGGAAGAGAGAGAAACACACAAGAGACGCACAGAGAGAGAGGAGGGAGACACACACACACAAAACCCAAAGGGGACAAAAAGAGAGAAAAGAGAGAGAGAAACAAAAACCAAAGGAGAGAGAAAAGAGGGGGAGGGGGAGACACACCACACAGAAAAAAAGGAAGAGACACAAAAAAAACACCCCACACAGAAAGAGAAAAGGGAGGAGAGACACACACAACCACAGAGAGAGAGAGGAGGGGGAGAGACACACACAGAGAGACCACAGAGAGAGAGAGAGGGGGGAGGGGGAGACACACACACGAGAGAGACAAAATTTTGGGAGAAAACAAAAGAGAGAAAACCCCAAGAAAAGAGACAGAGAAACACCCTCGAAAAGGGCCACACACACATAGACCCCACAAAAACCCTGCCGTTGTGTTTCGTGGCTACGTGCAGCAAACCCGCTAGCAGGGGGTCCGCTGAGCGGCTAGCTGCTAGCCTAGCCAGCGGCCCGTCCCTTTGACCCGCACCGGACCACCCCCCCCCTCGCCCGCCATGGTCCCGCCTCCCCCGGTGTTCCCCGTGGGGTTGCGTCGTTTTTTGGGTTTTGGGGGCCCCGATATCTTTTGGTGGGGCCGCGGGGGCAAAACTTTTTTTTCCCACGTCTTCTTTCGTTGGTTTGACGGCGGTGCGCCGCCATAAACGACCGGGGAAACGCGCCACCTGGTGGAAAAGTTTCGCCACTAGCGGCGAGGGGGGGCGATTCACCAGACGCGCCTCCCCCCTGTCAACGCCAAAGCGTAGCGGACGAAACTGGACGCAGATGGACGCAGCTGGGCAGCTGGACGCAGATGGACGCAGATGGACGCAGATGGACGCAGCGGGGCCAGAGGGCCCAGTTGGACGCAGTTTGGACGCAGCTGGACGCAGATGGACGCAGCTGGACGCAGAGGGACGCAGGGGACGCAGCTGGAGGGAAGGGACGCAGCTGGACGCAGATGGACGCAGTTGGACGCCTTTTCCCCCGGGTGGTACGGCGCGAAAAGGGAATAAAAAGGTTTTTGGGCGAGGGCGTTTTTTTGAAGGCGCGTAAAGATTGCCCCAAGATAAAAACCCGTTCCCAGGCAGGGCCCCGAGGACCCCTCTCCAGCTGGGTAAAACCCAAAAACAGATCTCAACCCAAGAGGAAAAAAGGGAATTAATCTCTATAGGGAAAAAGTTAAATTTCTTGGCCCTTTAAAACCCCGGGCTGGGGAAGGTTTTAAAGGCTGTTTTGGATGGGGCCTGTGGAAAAAGCTGATACTGCCCGGAAAATGGGGGGTTACATGCGGGAACCTAGCCCTAAAGGGGGCCGGGAGGTGTTCGCCAAACTCCGGGGGACGCCTCGAATCGAAAGAGGGGTTCCACGCGGGGGCCGGGGAATTCTTCAAAATTTGGGATTTTTAATTATTTTTTTTCCTGTGGAAACAATTTAAAAAAAATAAAAATATATATATATAAAATATATATATATATATATATATAAATTAAATATTATTCATTAAATTTTTTTCTTTGTTTGAATAAAACTTCCGGGCTTTTTGTCCGTTTTTTTTGTATTTCTTTTTGGGAAAAAGGAAAAAGATTTATTTTTTATTCTCCCCCCGGGTTTGACGGGACCCAGCTCATTTATAAAACCGAAGAACGGGGCCCTCAGCCCCGCTGCATCCATTAAAAACAACTGCACATTGCCATATTGTTCTGATTAATAAAAGATTCAAACGAAAAAAAAAAAGAAAAAAAAAAAAAGTACAATAAGTATAAGTTTGAAAAAGGGTTTAAAGTAGAAAGAAAATAGACATATAAAAAAAAAATAGTAACAAAAAAATTTTGGTCTAAGTATAGTACTTGAGTAAATTAGCCTTTTTAATCAATTTGTTATAACTCCACACACACACACACAAAAGCTTTACTATTATATACTACTATATATACTATTCAGACTTTTAAAAATAAAAAAATCCCAAACCAAAAAAACCCTAAAAACCCTCGCTTTCTCATCGGTTTTGGGGGCAGGATCTCTTGTTCATCGGTCAGTCCCCATGGCCTTTAATATTTTCCCTGAATGCAGACAGCTTTTTATTTGGGAAAAAGGGGCCCAAATCAAAACTTTCCCAGAGGTGGTTGAGAAAAGGAAAAAAGTAGCAGGTACAGGTGTTGACTGTTATGTCTGGCCTTTAAAAAGTGTATAATTCGTTAACACAAAACGTTTAGTTTTAAGCTGAAACTGAAAGTGTGGGGTTGAAGTGGGGCACTAAACAGTTGGTGGAGTTGAAGGGACACTAAACAATGTGTGGAGTTGAAGTGGAACCAAACTGTGTGGAGTTTAAACAAATAAACAAATTTGGAGTTGAAAAGGGGCACTAAAATTTTGGAGTTGAAGTGGGGCACTAAAAAGTGTTTGGAGGGTTTTGGGGGCACTAAACAATGTGTGGGATAAAGGGGCACTAAACAAAAAATTTTTGTTAAAGGGGGCACTAAACAATGTAAGGGTTTAAGTGGGACACTAAATTTGTGGAGTTGAAGTGGGGGCACTAAACCTGTGGGGTTGGGGGCCAAAAAATGGGTGGGTTGAATTGGGCATAAACTGTGGGAGTTGGGGAAATGGGTTTTAAAAGTCGGTTAATGGCCCTGTGGTTTAGAGGGGGAAAATCCCTTGAACCCCCTTTGGCCGGCAGCCACCTAATTTTCCCTGCAACACCTTTTTTTAGGTCCCCGGGCCTGGGCCCCCGCAGGCTCAAGGGAATAGTTCCTTTACCCCTGGGTTTCGCGTTCCCGGTGAGAAAAACGCTGAGAGGGGGGCCCAATTTCCAGCAAAAAAAGCACTTTAGTGTGGGTTCGGGGGTTAATACCAGCGGGGGTCCCCCCCTTCCCCAAGGGCGCGGAACACCGTTCCGGAGCATGAAGGGCTTGAAAGGGGGCCGGGAAAAAGGCAAACTTTTTTCCGGCCCAAAAAAAATCGGCAGTTTGGAAACGAAGAATGGGAAAAATAGCGTTGGGGGCCGGGGGCCCCCTGGGGGGAACCTTGCTGGGGGAAACCCTTGGGGGGGGGGACCCACCTTTGGGGGCACCTGGGCCTGGGGAATCACCGTCTTGGGGGACCCCAAAAAAATTTCGGGGGGGGATCCACCGGGGGCTGGGGGGGCCCGGGGGGGGGGGACACCGGCCCGGGGAAAACACCCCTGTGGGTGGGGGAATGTGGGGGGTGGGGGAAAACACCCTTTTGGGGGTGGGGGGGCCACCCCTCCCTGGGGCCCCTGTGGGGGGCTGGGGGGAATGTGGGGTGGAAAACCTGGGGGGCCAAGGCCGGGCCCTGTGGGGCTGGGGGCCCGGGCCCGGGCCCCCGCTGGCCCCCCCTGCCCCCCGGCAGGGCCCCCCCGGGGAGGAGGGTCTGGGGGGGGGTTTAAAGGTGGACCCCTGCCCCCGGGTTCACGGCCGGGTGGCCTTTGTGACACACCTGTGAGGAAAATGTCCTTCCCCTGAGGGTAAGCCTCGGAGGCCCTGCCTCAGGAGGTTATATTTTTGGGGGGTTAATGGCCTATATCAAAAATTTTCTTAAATCCTTTTTGCCCCATGTCTCTCCCTTAGTTCTCTGCCTTAAAACCTGCCCCTTGCCCACCCCCCCCCTCTGCCCCCCACCCGCCTCTCTGCCTCACCCCCCCTCTCCCCACCCCCTCCTTTCCCCCCCTCTGCCCCCACCCGTCTCTCTTCCCCACCCCCCCTCTCTGCCCCCCTCCGGGCCTCTGCCCCCCCGGTCTCCCCTGCCTCCCCGGGCTCTCTGCCTCCCCGGTCTCTCCCTCACGTTTCCTCTGGCCCCCCCCCGTCTCTTTCCTCACCCGCCCCTCTGCCTCACCCGTCTCCCCCACTCTGCCCCCCCGTTTTTCCCCCTCTGCCCCTCCGTTTTTCCCCCCGCCCCCTGCCCCTCCCCCTTTTCCCCCCCTCCCACCCCCCCTCTCTGCCCCCCACCCGTCTCTCTTGCCCCCGGGGGTGGGGGCAAGGGGTTTTCCCCGGCCCCCGGGCCCCCCCCCTCACCCGCCCCCCAACCCCCCGGGTTTCCCCCCTGCCCCCATTTTTCCCGGTTTTAAAGCCCCTTCCCCAGGGGGGCCCCCCTCGAGGCCCTCCCCCGGACCCCCCCCGGGCCCACCCCCCCCCCGGTTTTTCCCCCCGGCCTTGCCCCGCCCCCCGGGCCCCCCCCGGGCCCCCCGGGCCCCGGTTTTCGGGGGCCCCCCCCGGCCCCGGTTTCCCCAGGGAGGGAATTTTTTCCCAGGGAGGACGGGCCCCCCCCTTTATGGATGTTTTCACCCTCCCCAGGGCCCCTGTTTTTTTGAGTTTTGCCCGGTCTTTCAAAAGACCACCAAGACACTGGGGGGAGAGGTCAGGGGGGGAGGCCCCCCCAGGGGGCCCCTCCCCCGGGGGGAATTATTGGGGGGGTGGGCCAAGGCCTGGAGTTCCCCCCGGTTTTGGGGAAAACCCCCGTGGGTCCTGGGAGGACCGGGGGGGGTTGGGGTCCCTGAAAGGGGGGACCGGGTCCTGGGGGGGTTCCTGGCCCCGGGCCCTGGGAAAGGGAGGGGTGGTCCTGTAGGGGACACGTGGCCTGTGGGGACCGCGGGTCCGAAAAGGGGCACGTGGGGCCTGTGGGGACACGTGGTCCTGAGGGGGCACGTGGTCCCGTGGGGGAACCCAAAACCCTGGGGGCCTGGGAAGGGCCCCGGGCCCAAGGGGAAAGGGCCTGGGGGGGGAAACCGCCCGGGGTGGGGGCCTGAGGGGCACGTGGTCCTGTAGGGGACACGGGTTTGGGGGGGCCCCGAGGGGACACGTGAGGGGGCCCTGAGGACACGTGGTTTTTTCCCAAAGGGGGGGTCCCGTGGGGACATGCCTTGGGGGCCGGGGGCCCCCGGGGGAACCCCGAGGGGACCGGGCCGGGATCCCCGGTCTCCTGAAAGGGGGGCGGTGGTCCCGGGGGGCACGGGGTCCTGTGGGGACATTCAATTCAATTCAATTCAGTTTTTTTAGCCCTTTTTAAAATTTTTCCGATTAAAAATTTTAACTTAAAACATCCCCCCTTTTTTAAACCCCACATCGGGTCAGGAAAAAATCCCCAAAAAACCCTTGGGGAAAAAAAGGGGAAAAAACCTTTTGGAGAGCAACAGAGGAGGATTTTCCCCCAGGTGGACAGAACAATAGATGTAAAGTGTACGGAAAGGGCAAATTTTGGTTAAAAAATTCCCCGGGAAACTGACGGGTTTAAACAATAGGTTCATATTTGGGGATATTCCAGGGGGGGTTTGGGGACCTCCCCAAATGGGAGTCGGAGCCCAGCAGGCAGTAAAACAAGGAAATCACGATCCCAAACCCTCGAAGGTCCATCAGCAATGGAAATTTTTCCCTCTCATAGGGGGCCATGACCCCCTGAAAAGTGAAGTCAGAAAAGGGCTCCCGGGGGAAAGCAGAGTTAAAAATGTGTGATGGGAGATGAAATTCATCCATAGGAGAAAAAAAAAAGGAGGGGAAAAGGTGCTGTGCATCCTCAACCCCCAGCAAAACCCATACCAGCATATCCGGGGGCTGGACCAGGGAAAACCCGATTCAGCCCTGACCCATAAACTCTGGGCGGGAAAATTTTAAATTCTCTTGGGAAAGTGGTTACTGTGTTTTGCCTCCCGGGCTGAAGGTGGAAGCTGGTTCCATAAAAAAGGAGCTTGATAACCAAAAGGGTCTGGCTCCCATTTTACATTTTAAAACTCTGGGGGGCTTCCCCAGCCCCGGATTTAGTGGCCGGCTCTCTGGTTGGGGATACGAAACAAGCTCTTTTAAAATATGATGGTGCATCACCAATTAAGGCTTTGTGTTAAGAAAAATTTTTAA